>JBBDGP010004933.1:0-108121 GCA_037952835.1 Lithobates septentrionalis
TCTCTCTATCTCTCTCTCTATCTCTCTCTCTATCTCTCTCTCTCTATCTCTCTCTCTCTATCTCTCTCTCTCTCTCTCTCTCTCTCTCTCTCTCTCCCCTCCTCTCTCTCTGTCTCTCTCTCTCTCTCTCTATCTGTCTCTCTCTGTCTCTGTCTCTCTCTGTCTCTCTCTGTCTCTCTCTCTCTATCTGTCTCTCTCTCTCTCTCTCTCTGTCTCTCTCTGTCTCTCTCTATGTCTCTCTCTCTCTCTCTCTCTCTCTCTCTCTCTCTCTCTCTCTCTCTCTCTCTCTCTCTGTCTGTCTCTCTGTCTCTCTCTGTCTCTCCCTGTCTCTATATATATATATATATATCTATATCTATATATATATAGAGAGAGAGAGAGATAGATATATATATAGAGAGAGAGATATCTCCCTTTCATGACTAAGCCTATTTCTGACATTTGTTGCTTGCAAGTTAAAAGCCGTATTTTTTGCTAGACATATTACCCCAAACATTTATATATATATATTTAGCAAAGAATCTAGAGAATAAAATGGTGATCGTTGCAACATTTTATGTCACACTGTATTTGCGTAGTGGTCTTTCAAACGCAATTTTTTTTTAGGAAAAGACACTTTCATGAATAAAAAAATTCCTCCTTTGCACTTCAAAGTATTCAGATTGCCAAAAACGGCGATTCTGAATACTGTATTTATTTTTTTTAAAATGGCGCCATTGGCAGCCGAGTAAACCGGAAGTGACGTCACTTCCGCGTTTACAGAATGAAGACTGGATTGAAGCCGTTTCCGGCTTCCTTACAGTCTTACTCTAGCCAGCGGAAGCCGGCGGATCGTGTCTCGGGTCTCCCGGGGGGCGTGAAGTGCGGCGGAAGGGGGAGGGGTTACCATCCTGCTCCTCCGGGATAACAGCCGAGCTGCTTTTAGCCGCATCGATTGTTATCCCTGAAGGGCTGACCGCCCAGCTGCACGCATCATCCCGGTATTACCCCTTAAAGCCATAGTGTATATATTTTATTATCCCTCTCATTACTGCTGTTTTTGGTT
This sequence comes from Lithobates septentrionalis, assembly GCA_037952835.1. Classification (NCBI taxonomy): domain Eukaryota; kingdom Metazoa; phylum Chordata; class Amphibia; order Anura; family Ranidae; genus Lithobates; species Lithobates septentrionalis. The sequence goes on from JBBDGP010004933.1 coordinate 1,046, forward strand.
ATTATTTCTATTTTTGATTATTTTACATTTTTTGGGTATTTTTCGTCTTTTTTTGTTTTTATGTATTATTTTTATTGGTTTATTTAATTTTGTTTTTCTTCCATTAATATTATACTATGTATATTTACATGTTTGCATTGAAGGTTCTTTTGTCCTTTGGCTACTTTTTCCATATATATATATGCGGTCTTGTTTGGTGGGTGTCCTATGTCTCTGTAGGAGGGAGGATATTTTCTGGACACACTCTTATGCTGGCCGTACACTATACGAAAAATCGGCCGGATCCATTTTAAAAAAAACGGACATTCGTTCGTGAGAGCAAAGTGCCATCATGTAATGACCGAAAAATCGTTTAGTGGACATAAATTAATCCATTTTTGGTTGTTTTATTTTTTTACATATACCAAGTGCAAACAGTTTGGACCATAAACATATTAACCTTTCAATTTATCGTTTCCAAACTTGTCCTTCGTTTTTTCAGCTCAGAAACGTCCCAACAATTATCGATTTTGTGCCCATTAACTGGACGAAAAACGAACGAACTGGCCAAATGACCGAATTTCGGATGATTTTTCGTATAGTGTATGGCCAGTATTAGGCATTGGCATCTTATAGTTGTATGTACCGTAAGTATATCTGCAATTATGTAAGATGATGGAGATGATAACTGATGTAAATTCAATTGATTTGGTAGCCTTTTCTACATTTCAGGGAGTCGATATATATCCCTGATGAAGATATTTCCAAAACGCGTTGGATTTCCCTCTCCATATTCAAACTGTCATTGAAACCTACAGTATGTGTTGTTCAGTTATATGGTATCACTAATGTAGAATGTCCTTAATTTATGCTTTTTAAACATATTTGGGCCTCATGGTGGTATCCTTAAAAATGTGATAAAACTAAAAATGTATACATTTTATTTAAAACTATTTGGTGGTATGTTTTAGTTGTCGTTAAAAAGTCCTACAAAAGGGGAATTGCTGTTTACTCAGTTATATCAACGCATTTGTTATCTTTTTTTTTTTTAGGTCTCATGCACATAGGACGTTTTTACAGCGGCTGTTTTTGGCGTCAGGCATTTTTTTCTGCAGCCAGTAAACTCCCCAGCATGTTACCCTATGTTCCCATGTGTCCATGTTATCTTATGTGTCCATGTTATCCCATGTGTCCATGTTATCTCCCGTGTGTCCATGTTATCTCCCGTGTGTCCATGTTATCTCCCATGTGTCCATGTTATCTCCCATGTGTCCATGTTATCTCCCATGTGTCCATGTTATCTCCCGTGTGTCCATGTTATCTCTCGTGTGTCCATGTTATCTCTCGTGTGTCCATGTTATCTCCCGTGTGTCCATGTTGTCCCATGTGTCCATGTTATCTCCTGTGTGTCCATGTTCTCCCATGTGTCCATGTTATCTCCCGTGTGTCCATGTTCTCCCATGTGTCCATGTTATCTCCCGTGTGTCCATGTTATCTCCCGTGTGTCCATGTTATCTCCCATGTGTCCATGTTATCTCCCATGTGTCCATGTTATCTCCCGTGTGTCCATGTTATCTCTCGTGTGTCCATGTTATCTCTCGTGTGTCCATGTTATCTCCCGTGTGTCCATGTTGTCCCATGTGTCCATGTTATCTCCTGTGTGTCCATGTTCTCCCATGTGTCCATGTTATCTCCCGTGTGTCCATGTTCTCCCATGTGTCCATGTTATCTCCCGTGTGTCCATGTTATCTCCCATGTGTCCATGTTATCTCCCGTGTGTCCATGTTCTCCCATGTGTCCATGTTATCTCCCGTGTGTCCATGTTATCTCCCGTGTGTCCATGTTATCTCCCGTGTGTCCATGTTGTCCCATGTGTCCATGTTATCTCCTGTGTGTCCATGTTCTCCCATGTGTCCATGTTATCTCCCGTGTGTCCATGTTCTCCCATGTGTCCATGTTATCTCCCGTGTGTCCATGTTATCTCCCGTGTGTCCATGTTATCTCCCGTGTGTCCATGTTATCTCCCGTGTGTCCATATTCTCCCATGTGTCCATGTTATCTCCCATGTGTCCATGTTCTCCCATGTGTCCATGTTATCTCCCGTGTGTCCATGTTATCTCCCGTGTGTCCATGTTATCTCCCGTGTGTCCATGCTATCTCCCGTGCGTCCATGTTATCTCCCGTGTGTCCATATTCTCCCATATGTCCATGTTATCTCCCGTGTGTCCATGTTATCTCCCATGTGTCCATGTTATCTCCTGTGTGTCCATGTTATCTCTCGTGTGTCCATGTTATCTCTCGTGTGTCCATGTTATCTCCCGTGTGTCCATGTTGTCCCATGTGTCCATGTTATCTCCTGTGTGTCCATGTTCTCCCATGTGTCCATGTTATCTCCCGTGTGTCCATGTTCTCCCGTGTGTCCATGTTATCTCCCGTGTGTCCATGTTATCTCCCGTGTGTCCATGTTATCTCCCGTGTGTCCATATTCTCCCATGTGTCCATGTTATCTCCCATGTGTCCATGTTCTCCCATGTGTCCATGTTATCTCCCGTGTGTCCATGTTATCTCCCGTGTGTCCATGTTATCTCCCGTGTGTCCATGCTATCTCCCGTGCGTCCATGTTATCTCCCGTGTGTCCATATTCTCCCATGTGTCCATGTTATCTCCCGTGTGTCCATGTTCTCCCATGTGTCCATGTTATCTCCTGTGTGTCCATGTTATCTCCCGTGTGTCCATGTTATCTCCCGTGTGTCCATGCTATCTCTCGTGTGTCCATGTTATCTCCCGTGTGTCCATGTTATCTCCCGTGTGTCCATGTTATCTCCCGTGTGTCCATGTTATCTCCCGTGTGTCCATGTTATCTCCCTTGTGTCCATGTTATCACCCATGTGTCCATGTTATCTCCCATCTGTCCATGTTATCTCCCATCTGTCCATGTTATCTCCCATCTGTCCATGTTATCTCCCATCTGTCCATGTTATCTCTCGTGTGTCCATGTTATCTCTCGTGTGTCCATGTTATCTCTCGTGTGTCCATGTTATCTCCCGTGTGTCCATGTTGTCCCATGTGTCCATGTTATCTCCCATGTGTCCATGTTATCTCCCGTGCGTCCATGTTATCTCCCGTGCGTCCATGTTATCTCCCGTGGTCCATGTTATCTCCCGTGTGTCCATTTTATCTCCCGTGTGTCCATGTTATCTCTCGTGTGTCCATGTTATCTCTCGTGTGTCCATGTTTTCTCTCGTGTGTCCATGTTTTCTCTCGTGTGTCCATGTTATCCCGTGTGTCCATGTTATCTCCCATGCGTCCATGTTATCTCCCATGCGTCCATGTTATCTCCCATGCGTCCATGTTGTCTCCCATGCGTCCATGTTGTCTCCCATGGGTCCATGTTGTCTCCCATGCGTCCATGTTATCCCATGTGTCCATGTTATCCCTTGTGTCCATGCACACATAGGCTGTTATCAGCAGTTTTTGGCAACATTGTAAAATAATGTATAGGGACACTTTTTTTTGTCTGTAGGCGGAGTGGGGCATTTGTTTTTAGGGGGTGGGGCATTCATTTTTAGGCATGGCCCCAGTGGAGTCCCTCCTTACATCGGGTGTCGCCAGTCAGCGGGAGTCCTTCTTTACATCGGGTGTCCCCAGTTAGCTTGAGTCCCTCCTTACATCAGGTGTCCCCAGTTAGCTGGAGTCCCTCCTTACATCGGGTGTCCCCAGTCAGCGGGAGTCCCTCCTTACATCGGGTGTCCCCAGTCAGCGGGAGTCCCTCCTTACATCGGGTGTCCCCAGTCAGCGGGAGTCCCTCCTTACATCGGGTGTCCCCAGTCAGCGGGAGTCCCTCCTTACATCGGGTGTCCCCAGTTAGTTGAGTCCCTCCTTACATCGGGTGTCCCCAGGCAGCGGAGTCCCTCCTTACATCAGGTGTCCCCAGTCAGTGGAGTCCCTCCTTACATCGGGTGTCCCCAGGCAGCGGAGTCCCTCCTTACATCGGGTGTCCCCAGTCAGCGGGAGTCCCTCCTTACATCGGGTGTCCCCAGTCAGCGGGAGTCCCTCCTTACATCAGGTGTCCCCAGTCAGCGGGAGTCCCTCCTTACATCAGGTGTCCCCAGTCAGTGGAGTCCCTCCTTACATCGGGTGTCCCCAGGCAGCAGAGTCCCTCCTTACATTAGGTGTCCCCAGTCAGCGGGAGTCCCTCCTTACATCGAGTGTCCCCAGTCAGTGGAGTCCCTCCTTACATCGGGTGTCCCCAGGCAGCGGAGTCCCTCCTTACATCGGGTGTCCCCAGGCAGCGGAGTCCCTCCTTACATCGGGCGTCCCCAGTCAGCGGGAGTCCCTCCTTACACCGGGTGTCCCCAGTCAGCGGAGTCCCTCCTTACATCGGGTGTCCCCAGCAAGCTTTTATGGGAAGAATAGTTTTGCTAAAAAAAAAAAAAAAAGCTAAAAAACGCTACTGCAAAAACTCTGCAAAATTCATTCTACAGCCAACGCTGCTTATAACGTCCATTGTGCATGAGGCCTTAGGCTTTCTTCTATTATTCACCTGCTGATCCTGCCGCCAAGTCTTTTTTGTTTTTCAGCAGAACAAACTCTCCTGCAAATGTATCTTTTAACAGGGATGAGACAAACCATTTATCAACTTTTTATTAATTTATGTAAAAACCTTTATCCCAAAAGAAAATGTTGTTGTAACTGCTTATAAAGTGTGAGCTGGAATTCGGCTTCAGTTATAGTGTATCTAAATCTGCTAGTATATCTAACGCCCCCACCCCCCAAAATTGACAATGCTGCTGTCCAAAGGTGCCCCCCTGTGCTCCTTCATCCAGAGTGGGGGCGCTCTAATACAGGAGGGGTGTTACTGGCCGGATCACCAGGTGGAAAATAGGAGGGAAAAAAAGCCTAAAAAAAGAAAACATATGCAGCCGCCACATCTAATGATTGGTAAGCTGCGATATATTACATTTTGAGTTTGCGGTTTAATACTGCTTTATGTCGCACCCTCATGTGTGCAGGGCTGGACTGGGACAAAAATTTGGCCCTGGACTTCATCCAGATCAGCTGCCCCCACCCCCCCAAAAATAAAAAAATCACGCCCACCAAAAGGCCCCCATATCCATTATTGTATACATAAGAGGGTGAGAGAGAGAGGTGGGAGTGAGAGAGAGGGGTTGTTGAGGGAAATGGGGTGAGAGGGGGTGGGTAAGAGAGAGAGGGGGTGAGTGAGAGAGAGGGGGTGAGAGAGAATGGAGGGGGATGAGAGACAGAGGGGGGAGGGGGTGAGAGACAGGGGGGCTGAGAGACAAAGGGGGGACACTGAGAAACAGAGGGGGGCTGTGAGACAGAGGGGGGGGCTGAGAGACAGAAGGGGGTCTGAAAGACAGGGGGGTCTGAGAGACAGAGGGGGGACTTAGAGACGGGGGGCTGAGAGAAAGAGGGGGGGGCTGAGAGAAAGAGGGGAGGGCTGAGACAAACCACATAGCACTGTCCCTATCTGCAGTTCCTCCTCTGACCCCCCACAGGCTCTGTGTGCTGGCAGGTATGTGTAGGATGCCGGGTACCTGATGGCCAGCAGCGGCAGCGCAGAGTCCCCCTCTTGATCCAGGGGTGCTCTCGCTGCTCTGCTCCTTCCAGCAGCTCCTTGGCAGCCTTCCGCCGGTCCTCTTCCTCCAGACCCCCAGTCAGCCTGTCCTTCAGCCCGGGCCGCACTGTTCTTGGAGCAGAGAGGAGGTGGAGGAATTGAGGTTCTGGTAGCGAAGAGGGGGCCGTGCCCACTCCTGTTCGCCTCTTCGGTGGTCAGGGAGGAGGTGGAGCTCTTCTCCCTCCCAGGCTCTCACATCTAACTGCCCTCCTCGCTGGCCACCTTCCCCAAATCCCTGCTGCTGTTTGCTGCACACGCTCTAGCTGCTGCCGAACTCTGCATAAAAACTGGCCCACTGAGCCATCGGCCCACCGGGAAACTCCCTGTAGTCCCGATGGCCAGTACGTGCTTGCATGTGTGTTATGGGGGCGTAGCAAGAAGTTGAGAATTATTTTTAATGCATTTTATTAGATTCTCTAATAATCTCGGTCTGCTTTGCTCCACAATTGATATTACAGGTCCGTAGAGTACTCGCTGACGGCTGCGGCAATAATTCCGGAGTTCTGTGGATTGGGATGTTGATGAGCTGAGAACGGACCAGACATGAAGACTTCTCGGGCTCACGCTGGGATGTGGTGGCTCCTCCTGCTGCTGACTTCTCCCGGAGTGAACGGCACAGAAGACCCAATTGAAGGTAAGATTGTTATTGGATAAGACTAAGCCCAACCCCCCCCCCCCCCCCGTTCCCCCTGGTCAAATCGCATGTCAAATCGGAGCCTATTGCCGGCAATAAGAGCGCCCCAATCAGTGAAACGCCAACTTTGCGGTGCCGCACCGATTTCCAAAAGTGGTTCCTGCGCTACTTTTGGCGACTTCGGGGGGGGCGATTTCAATAGACATCTGTGCATGAACCCGCACAGATGTCTTTCAAGTCGCCCCCTCAGAGTCAGAATGAAATGCGGCTTTGAAATCGAGTTCAGGTGAAGTCACACAATTTCAGAGCCGTGTTCAGTGTGAACGAGGACTCGGAGTGAGTTCCTGATTTCGGTCCTTACCAGAAACTCCCCACTATAATCATGAACGGAATGGAGCTGGATTGCACACCAAGAACCAATCTGCATTGTTATTAGCAGCCTTGGAACAGGGCCGTTTTTAAGGCAGGGCAAAAGGGGCAGCTGCCCTGGGCCCTGTCATTGTTGTGGGGCCCAAAGCAGCTGCCTCATACTTGTCAACTATCCTGGTTTAAATTCCCTCGTCCCTTGAGGTTTTAGTCCCGTGCTGTGTCCCAATATCTCAGTGTGAAGTGCTGCTACTAATGCTGCCCAGCTCTGCCCTATTGTGTACAGGTGACTCACCTGCAGACCCTGCGTTTACATGTAAATTACCGGCATTCATATGTAAATAGCGGCGGCATTAATATGTGTATCATGACCCCTGAGGTCATATCCACAGTAATCTCTAGCAGCCAATCAACAAGCAGAAATCATGTACTGTAACCTCTAGCAACTAATCGGTGAGCCATAATGTGTGCTGTAACCTCTAGCAACCAGTCAGTGAGCGGTAATGATACACTGTAACCTCTGGCAATCAATCGCAATCGCTGCCTGATCTGATTCAGTAAACTGATTTTGAGTCTAGCTGCTATTGTATGTCTCAGAGCAGGTGGAGAGCGAAACTGCATGATTGGGGGGGGGGGGGGACCAAAGAAAAGCTTTGCCCAGGGTCCAATCAATATTAAAGACGGCCCTGCCTTGGAACCATCACAGGCTCTACCATCCAGATGTAAAACAAAATACGATGGAGGAGCCAGATTTGATGCTCGGCTTTCTTGAAATGCAGGTTGATAGAGGATCTTATCAGATTGATCTAGGCCACTCATAGTACACAAAGGGGGGGGGGGGTAACATCTCACAGTGGTGGGATGCACCCAGGGCCAGGACAAGGGGTGGGCAGAAGGGACGGCTGCCCTGGGCACTGTGGTACCATGTGAGGTGGGGGGGTACCACAAGGAGATTGGGGGGGATTTGTGTTGGAAGGGGGAGTTTGGGGGGCGGCAGGGGATAAGTATTCTAGTTGGGGAAATTTGGGGGGGGGGGGGGGGTGTTAAGAGTGGTGATTTAGGAGGATTTGTGTTGGGAGGGAGATGGGGGGGGGATTCATGCTAGGAGGAGAGATTTGGGGCTAATGTGTGCTGGAAGGGGGGAATTGAAGTGGGGGTGGAGATGTGTACTATTAGATATGAAAAGAGAGTTTTGCATCATCGAAATGACTGTACTGCCTGTGCGTCCCATCCCGAAACACATAGTAGAAAAAGATTCCTCAAAAAATGGGACTTCAAATGGACGTCAGGCGGTAATAAGTATAAAAAATTTAAAAATTTATCGTGCGATACATATATTACAACATGAAACACACATAACCAATGATAAAAACATATGTATGGGAGGTAAGGAAACCAGCTGGAGGAAGGGAGGAGGCTCGCAAATGAATGGCTGACGCGTTTCAATTCCACATATGGTGCAAATCTTCCTCAGGGACCATGCGGCCTTCAACACTCCGAATACTGTGATTCCCAAACATAAAAACGATTTCACCAACAGCAGAGAAAGACACTCAAGTACTGGGATTGAGGTATCCGTCCGGCCCAGATCGGGAGCACCAACCCAGATATCATAGATCAGTCTGTGCTCCCACAGTTGCTCTTAGTCATTAGAGAGGATTAACTACAGAGGGTTGTGTCCAACTTATTTTTAAAAAAATATATCTCCTGGAGGGTGTAGCCAACCAGAGCAGGGTTCCCGTATTATGTGATGGAACTGTGTCCAACCGGGATCATATATAGAAATACCCTGTCATTTTCATCCTCATGGCCACTATCCTTGCAGCCTCACCTGTGCTCATCAATGCAGCCTCACCTGTGCCCACCTTTACAGCCTCACTGTGCCCACTATTGCAGCCTCACTGTGCCCACTATTGCAGTCACACTGTGCCCACCATTGCAGCCACACTGTGCCCACCATTGCAGCCTCACTGTGCCTCTTGCAGCCTCACTGTGCCTCTTGCAGCCTCACTGTGCCTCTTGCAGCCTCCCTGTGCCAATTGCAGCCTCCCTGTGCCAATTGCAGCCTCCCTGTGCCCATTGCAGCCTCCCTGTGCCCATTGCAGCCTCCCTGTGCCCATTGCAGCCTCACTGTGCCCATTGCAACCACACTGTGCCCATTACAACCACACTGTTCCCATTGCAACCACACTGTGCCCATTGCAACCACACTGTGCCCATTGCAACCACACTGTGCCCATTGCAACCACACTGTGCCCATATCAGCCTCGCTGTGCTCATATCAGCCTCGCTGTGCCCATATCAGCCTCGCTGTGCCCATATCAGCCTCGCTGTGCCCATATCAGCCTCGCTGTGCCCATATCAGCCTCGCTGTGCCCATTGCAGCCTTGCTGTGCCCTTTGCAACCACGCTGTGCCCATTGCAACCACGCTGTGCCCATTGCAACCACGCTGTGCCCATTGCAAACACACTATGCCTATATCAGCCTCGCTGTGCCCATATCAGCCTCGCTGTGCCCATATCAGCCTCACTATGCCCATTGCAGTCTCACTGTGCCAATTGCAGCCTCAGCCTCACTGTGCCAGCCTCACTTTGCCCGCCTCACTGTGCCCACATCAGCCTCACTGTGCCCATATCAGCCTCACTGTGCCCATTGCAGCCTCGCCAGTGCAGAGGAATGCATGGCTGGAGGAAGAGGAGAGCCGCGGGATAGCATGCTGTTACCGGCGCTTACATTATAATTGTCTCCACTCTGCTCGACACAGCCCCGCCTCCTCCTGACCCTGTGATAGATAGAACGCATCCCAGCATTGGACCGGCGTTCTGTCTATCACAGATCAGGAGGAGGCGGGGCTGTGTCGAGCAGAGTGGAGACAATTATAATGTAAGCGCCGGTAACAGCATGCTATCCTGCGGCTCTCCTCTTCCTCCCCGGGGCAATCGCTGGGAGAAAGGCCCCCTGATCAACCCCGCCGGCGGTGCCCCCCCCCCTCTCCCAGGCAGGCAGCCCAGCTCACAAGCCCTCATTTTCCACTAGAAAAATGCGAGTAGGCGAGTGGAAAATTTGAGGGCTGGTTTAACACATACTATAACCAATCCAGTTCTAAGACTTTGAAGTCAGTTTTGTGAGATATGACAATATATGTATCTCTCTTGTTTTAAAAGCAAAACAAATTCATACTGCACTTAGAATTCGCTCCACTCTAAAACTGAACTGCCACTATTGATTGGATTAGTCAAGCAATATGCTCAACCAAACTTCTGTAGCACTGGTATTTTTAATACAGACGCTATAAGTAAAAATGTAGTTGTCTGAGGCTGTAGTTTGACTCAGACTGCGATTATTACAAAATTCTGGTTCTGTTTCAGCTTGGCTGGTTGTGTGGTTTTCCCCTTGGCCTGGAGATGGCGCTCTATTATTTCGGCCAAGGTTGGAAATTGCAACAAGCTGGGTGTATTGAGTGCCTACTTGCCCAGAAAACAGTCAGTGGGTGTGGTCTGCCTGCTGTGAATTCTGAGAGAGGGTACTTAAGGGTGAGACTCCGTGACACAGAGGAGTTCTGACCTGATGGCCCTCCTGGCCTAAGGTGTGTCGTTGCTGTCAAGTTAGTCTCGGGGCCGACTGGCCTGAGGCGTAGCTACTGAAGGTAGGCCCAAAAGTCTTGGGGCCTACTGATCCAGGGATGGTCCTGTGCTGTTTTGCCTACGGGAAGAAGCCAAGCGACTGGAGAATCCAAGGGAGGACTTTTCAAGAGAGGACTGCACGATAAGGCCGGTGCCTCTAGAAGAGCCTGGAGACTCAGTTGGAGGATGCATCCTGGGTCACATACCACACAGTACCACTAAGTTCGGAAGAAGGGAACTGGTATTGTGTGATCAAGCCTTTGCTATTGCAACAAGTCGCTAATTACCCAATCCTGTGGCAGAGGATTGTGTAACAGTTACACCGAATCCTAAAGTCTGTGGCAGAGACTATGACCGAGCATCACATCGGCTGCTAGGTCAGTGAAAGAGGCCTGTCCGGTGGTTGCTGAATCCAGTTGTGGAAGCTGTTGCCCACTGGATCAAAGAGAGTGTTCCTGATTAGGGATGAGCTTCGAGTTTGAGTCGAACTCATGTTGGACTCAAACATCGGCTGTTTGCCAGTTCGCTGAACAGCGAAAACAATTTGGGGTGTTCGCGGCAAATTCAAAAGCCGCGGAACACCCTTTAAAAGTCTATGGGAGAAATCAAAAGTGCTAATTTTAAAGGCTTATATGCAAGTTATTGTCATAAAAAGTGTTTGGGGACTCGGGTCCTGCCCCAGGGGACATGTATCAATGCAAAAAAAAGTTTCAAAAACATCCTTTTTTTCGGGAGCAGTGATTATAATAATGCTTAAAGTGAAACAATAAAAGTGTAATATTCCTTTAAATTTTGTACCTGGGGGGTGTCTATAGTATGCCTGTAAAGGGGCGCATGTTTCCCGTGTTTAGAACAGTCTGACAGCAAAATGACATTTCAAAGGAAAAAAGGTAATTTAAAACTACTCGCGGCTATTAATGAATTGCCGGTCCGACAATACACATAAAAGTTCATTGATAAAAACGGCATAGGAATTCCCCACAGGGTAACCCCGAACCAAAATGTAAAAAAAAATGACTTGGGGGGGGTCCCCCTAAATTCCATACCAGGCCCTTCAGGTCTAGTATGGATATTAAGGGGAACCCCGGGCAAAATAAAAAAAAATGGCGTGGGGTCCCCCTCAAAATCTATACCAGACCCTTCAGGTCTGGTATGGATTTTAAGGGGAACCCCGCGCCAAAATTTAAAAAAAAAATGGCATGGGGTCTCCACAAAAATCCATACCAGACCCTTATCTGAGCACACAACCTGGCAGGCCGCAGGAAAAGAGGGGGGGACGAGAGAGAGCCCCCCCTCCTGAACCGTACCAGGCCACATGCCCTCAACATTGGGAGGGTGCTTTGGGGTAGCCCCCCAAAACACCTTGTCCCCATGTTGATGGGGACAAGGGCCTCATCCCCACAACCCTTGCCCGGTGGTTGTGGGGGTCTGCGGGTGGGGGGCTTATCGGAATCTGGAAGCTCCCTTTAACAAGGGGGCCCCCAGATCCCGGCCCTTCTTCTTGTGTGAAATGGTAAGAGGGTACAAAAGTACCCCTACCATTTCACAATAAAGTGTCAAAAATGTTAAAAATGACAAGAGACAGTTTTTGACAATTCCTTTATTTAAATGCTTCTTCTTTCTTGTATCTTCTATCTTCTATCTTCCTTTGGTTTCTTCCTCCATCTTCTTCTTCTTCTGGTTCTTCCTCCAGTGTTCTCATCCGGCATCTTCCTCTGCGGCGCCGGCGTCTTCTTCCCTTCGTCTTCTGGGCCGCTCCGCATCCAGCGTGATGGGATGGGAGGCTCCCGCTGTGTGACGCTTCTCCTCTTCTGACAGTTTTTATATAAGGGAGGGCGGGGCCACCCGGTGACCCCGCCCCCCTCTGACGCACGGGGACTTCCCTGTGGCATTCCCTGTTACGTCAGAGGGGGGCTGACAATGAAGTCACCGTGCGTCAGAGGGGGCGTCGTTGAAGAGGAGGAGCCAGAAGCACTGCTGGGGGACCCTAGAAAAGGAGGATCGGGGGCCGCTCTGTGCACGGGGCAGGTAAGTATGATATGTTAGTTAAAAAAATGAAGCTTAACAATCACTTTAAAAAATGTTGGTCTTTTTCTCATTATCCCTATTTTGTTTGCAGTACCCCAAAAATTTCAGAACTTGGAACACGTCAGATCTGTTTTTTCCAGCCATAAAAGTAGACCAGAAGATCTCCGGTAGGTGAAATGGCAAATGTGATGTGTAGAATCATGTACCTGCCCATCTCTCCATTTACATGTACAGTATGTGGTTTGCAGATTTCTTGGGGGGGGTGGTCGGCTCGCCACTGTGTCCCACATCATTGTATAGAGGCCTGCTGGTAGGATCATTGGCTCCGGTCTAATATGGCCTTAGTATGTGTAAGTACGCATGTGAGATAAGAACCTTAGATTGTAAGCTCCTTGAGGGAAGGAGCTGATGTAAATGTACAGTTTTCAAAGTGCTGTGTACATTGTCAGCACTATACAGATAAAACAAAAGCAGAGGGCACAGAGAGTAGTATAAGAAAAAACAATATAATATATAAAATGACATTTCTAAAGGAATAAAAGTCATTCCAAAATTGCTTGCGACTGTAATGTAATGTCGGGTCCCGGAAATATAGATAAAAATCACTGAGAAAAACAGCATGGGTCCCCCCCTCCCCCAGCCCATTACCAGGCCCTTTAGGTCTGGTATGGATATTAAGGGGAACCACGCACCCAAATTTAAAAAAAAAAAGGCGTGGGACCCCCAGACCCTATATACTCTGAACAGCAGTATACAGGAGGATGCGCAACGTTTTGAAGGCTCCGATGACGGTACCCAGGTTGAGAAAGGGAGGAACGTGAGCCTAGAGAGAGGGTGTGCCCAAGAAGGACAAGAAACTGGCAGTCGTGTTCCCCCAGCTGCAGCATACTGCCAAGTTTGCTCCAGTGACGAGGAGGGAGGGGATGATGAGCTTACTGACTCTACTTGGGTGCCTGATAGAAGAGAGGAGGAGGAGGAGGCACATCTCCAATGAGGCACTCCAGGGGGCAGCTTAGGGGCAGCCACCCTATTGCATCACACCGCAGAGCTAAGCAGGTGCAGGGCGCTGCTGACTCCCTGCATATTTTGAAAAGTTCTTTGGTGTGGGGCTTTTTTGACATGTGTGCAGCAAATCGCACCGTTGCTGTTTGCAACATTTGTCTGAAGCGTATCAAGCGTGGCCAAAACAGCAGCCGCTTGGGCACCACATGCTTGACCAGACATGTGACAACCTCCCATGCAGTCTGTTGGCAACAGCACTTAAAAGACCCACATCAAAGAACAAGGCGGACCTCTCCTTGCTTTTCATCAGCTGGGATCTCCAACCCCACTATACCTCCAGTCCTCTCAGAAACCTGCACTGAGAGGAATAAAGGTATAGAAATAGGTGTCCCAAGTACTTGCGGCCAATCTGCTAGTGGTACACCAACATCTGATTTTAGCAGGCAAATTTTCCTACCCCAGTTGCTAAACCGTCGAAAGAAATTCGGTCCCAGCCATCCACATGCTCATGGTTTGAATGCTAGCTTGGCCAAATTGCTAGCACTGCAACTGCTGCCTTTTCAGCTGGTAGACTTTGCCCCCTTTCGTGAATTTGTGGAATGTGCGGTACCTCAGTGGCAGGTTCCCAAACGCCATTTCTTTTCACGGAAGGTCATTCCGGCTCTCTACCAGCAAGTGGAAGGCAATGTCTTGGCCTCGTTGGACAGGGCGGTCAGCAGTAAGGTGCATATTACCGCTGACTCATGGTCCAGCAGGCATGGACAGGGACGTTACCTTTCTTTCACGGCGCACTGGGTAACTCTGCTGGCAGCTGAGAAGGTGCAGGACGGGGTTCAGTATTGTTGGAGCTTGTTCCGCCACCACGCCTCCAAAATGCTAGTGGTGATTCTGCCACAGCTCTCTCCTCCACCCCCTCCTCTTCTTCTTCCTCTATGGCCTCTTCCTCTGCAGATTGGTCATCGGAACCAGCGGTGCTCCGTAGGCATTCAAGGGGTTACGCAAGCACTCAGGCAAAAAGATGCCATGCTGTGATTGAGTTGGTCTGCTTAGGGGACAGGAGCCACACTGGGGTAGAGATTCTGTCAGCTCTGCAGGGGCAAGCTCAGAGCTGGTTGACACCACGCCAGCTTCAGCCAAGAATGGTTGTATGCGACAATGGCACCAACCTCCTCTCCGCCCTCCGACAGGGACACTTGATCCATGTTCCCTGTTTGGCTCACGCCCTGAATTTGGTGGTGTAGCAGTTCTTGAGCAGGTACCCGGTCTTACAGGGTCTCCTGAGGCAGGCCAGGAAAGTCTGTGGTCATTTCCGCTGGTCATATAATGCCAGTGCTTGGCTGGCTGACATTCAAAGGAATGCAACCTGCCCAAGAACCGCCTCACTTGTGACATGCCCACCAGGTGGAACTCAACGTTGGCAATGCTGCAGCGGCTGCACACGCAGCAGAGGGCCATCAATGAGTACCTGTGTAAGTATGGCACCAGGACAGGGTCAGGGGAGCGTGGCTTTTTTTTCGCTACGCCAGTGGCTACTGATCAAGGATGCATGCACTGTCCTGTCACCATTTGAGGAGGCCATGAGGATGGTGAGCAGTGACAGTGCATGCATCAGTGATACTGTCCCTCTTGTCTTCCTGTTGGAGTACACGCTTCGTGGAATAATGGACAGGGCACTTGAGGCAGAACAGCGGGAGGAAGTGGAGGACTTCCTTATCTCTCAAGGCCCCCTTTATCCAGATAGTATTCCTGCGGGCTCGCTGATCACACAGGAAGAAGAAGAGGAGGAGGATTGTGTCAGCATGGAGGTGGAGGATAACATTCAGCATCAGCAGCAGTCTTCAAGGGATCGTTTTCGGTCCCCAGAAACCCATGGAGTTGTACGTGGCTGGGAGGAGGTGGTTGAGGATCATGTGATACTTAATGACCCAAAGGACTCAGGATCGAATGCCTCTGCAAACTTACGCTGCATGGCCTCCCTGATCCTGCAAAGCCTGCGAAAGGACTCTAGGATTTGTGTTATCGAGGAGAGGGATCATTACTGGCTGGCAACCCTTCTTGATCCACGTTACAAGGGTAAGGTTGCAGATGAAACATCTTCTGGAGGCCTTGCAGAAAGGTTTGTGCAATGCGTTTCCAGAGCCTGGGAGGTTACAACTTCCTGGTGCTGGACAACGTGTTGCTGAGGCTTCGTTCAGTCACAGAAAGAGCGGTGGAGAAGGTGGCCAGCTGACCGATGCCTTCAGACAATTCTTCAGTCCTCAGCGCCAAGGTCTGATTGGTTCCAGCAACCATCGCCAGCGTCTGAATTACATGGTGCAGGAATATCTAGGGGCAAGATCAGACTCGGAGACCTTTCCAACAAAACATCCACTGGGTTACTGGGTCTTGAGGATGGACCACTGGCCAGAGCTTGCTCAATATGCAATTGAGCTACTGGCCTGTTCTGCATCCAGCATTCTTTCTGAACGCACATTTAGTGCTGCTGGAGGCTTTGTAACCGATCAGAGTGCGCCTGTCCACATACTCTGTTGATCGGCTCACATTCATATAAATGAATCAGTCTTGGATCACCAGCTACCAAGCACCTGATGCTGATGTAACCAATTGATTTTTCTATGGATGTTGGATCCCTTGAAGACTACATATGCTGATTGACTATCCTATTATGCTGAGTGACTATCCTATTCCTCAATCTTCATGATGATTGCTTCTAAGAATATTTTTGGTTCAGGGCACCACCACTGCCTAAGGCCCAATTTTTCTGCCCCTGTTTAACAGGGGCCTGTAATTACAATTTTTGATGAAATATTTAACAGCAGGGCTCATTTCTGCGCTCAACAAGAGTATCTGTGAGAGGTTGAAGTGTTGTGGCACCACCACCACTGCCTAAGGCCCAATTTTTCTGCCCTTGTTTAACGGGGGTGCGTAATTACAATTTTTGATCTAATATTTAACAGCAGGACCCGTTCCTGTGCTCAGCAAGAGTATCTGTGAGGCTTTACAGTGTTGTGCCACCACCACCTCCTAAGGCCCAATTTTTCTGCCCCTGTTTAACAGGGAAAAAAGGTGTCTCCACTGATGCTTTATCACCAATCCTTGTTTTCCTAATAACCCAAAATTTTCAAAATCCAATTGTCATTGGGATAGAAAGTGAGGTGAAATCTTCTGAAGAGGAGCACAGACAGCAAAACAAATGTTACAGGGGTGATAACCCTTCCCTATGTTATTCAAAAAGCTTAACTTCGATTTTTTTGTCTGGAGCTACACTTAAAAAATGTACCTGTTCCAAATTACAAACAGATTCAACTTAACAACAAACCTACAGTCCCTGTCTTGTTTGTAACCGGGGGACCGCCTGTATACTGCTGTTCAGAGTATATAGGGCCTGGGGGCCCCACGCCTTTTTTTTTTTTTTATTTGGGTGCGGGGTTCCCCTTAATATCCATACCAGACCCAAAGGGCCTGGTAATGGGCTGCGGGGGGGGACCCATCCTGTTTTTCTCAATGATTTTCATCTATATTGCCGGGACCCGACATTACATTACAGCCGCAAGAAAAACAAAAAACAAAAACAAGTTTTAAATGACTTTTTTTCCTTTAGAAACATAATTTTGTGCAGGGACTGTTCTAAACACGGGGAAAATGCGCCACTTTACAGGCATACTATAGACACCCCCCAGGTACGATATTTAAAGCAATATTTCAATTATATTTTTTCACTTTAAGCATTATTAAAATCACTGCTCCCGAAAAAAACGTCAGTTTTTAAAACTTTTTTATTCCATTGATACATGTCCCCTGGGGCAGGACCCGGGTCCCCAAACCCTTTTTAGGACAATAACTTGCATATAAGCCTTTAAAATGAGCAGTTTTGATTTTTCACGTTCGAGTCCCATAGACTTTAATAACGGTGCTCGCACAAATTTTTTGCCTGTTCGCATGTTCTGCCGCGAACCGAACCGGGGGGTGTTCGGCCCATCCCTATTCAGGACTGCACTACTTTAACTGACAATTGCACGTTCGTGTGACACTGTACCCAAACTAAATTTATTTTATTTTTATATATATTTTTTTTTTCACACAAATAGAGCTTTCTTATGTCGGTATTTGATCAACACTAGATTTATTTTTATTTTTTTATTATATAAATTAAAAAAAAATTTAAACAAAACCAAAACAATATTTTCTATTTTAGGTTATAAAACATATATCCAATAAAATCAAATTTCTTCATAAATTTAGACCAAAATGTATTCTGCTACATGTCTTTTACTTTCTGCTTTTAAAACATTTTAAATAAAAAAATGTAAAAAATCGAATTTCTTCCTCCGTTTAGGCCAATATGTATTCTGCTACATATTTTTGGTAAAAAAAAAAAATCCCAATAAGTGTTTATTGATTGCTTTGTGTGAACGTTATAGCGTCTACAATCTGATATATACACTGGAATGTATGCAACTATGACGCTATACCGGTAATGGCAGTGACTGTGATAGGGTGGCGGATGAGCGCTAACTGACACTGACATCACCAGTGACACTAATACAGTGATCAGTGATAATACTATACACTGTCACTTTACTAATGACATTGGCTGGGAAGGGGTTAACATCTGGGGCCGATCAAAGGGTTAAATGTGTGCCTAACATTGTGTAATGTGTGGTGCTTTTAATTTACTGTATGGCTGTCTCTTCTCCCTGCTTTGCAGGGAGAAGAAACAGCCATATGCCTGTGCTGGGAACACAGATTGTTTGTAAACACGGGACTCAGGTTGTGTCCAATCACAGAACAATCAGCAGGTTTCAGCCAAAATCATTGGTTGCAACCTGCTGATTAACGAGCGATGTGTCCAATCACAGCACGGATCGGCAGGGGGATGCATGCACTCCCCTGATACCGGAAGCAGTCTGGCAACATACAGGTACATTGTCCTGTTGCCGCTGGCCCGCAGTAAAATTACAGCGGCTGGGCGGCAATTGGTATAAGTAAAGAAAAGGTTACCTGACCCCCTACTCTATGATGCCGCCCCCTACAGAAAGTCCACTTGTCCTCTAGATGGCGATCTTCCTCCAAGTTCAATGACAGTATCAGACTCCTACTTACCAGACCGGTGAGTCCGCTTTGGGCAGAGAGTAGGCTCCCTTACGCGTCCGACTCGCGGCCCCTGGTAAGGTAACAGGAAGCACAGGAGTGCGGAGTGGTATGAGAGCCTGTGAACTAGAGTCCAGATGCTGGTGGAATAGCAGTCTATGAACAGCAGGTGCAGGCTGGAACACAGGCGATGAGACTGAGCAGGATGGTCAGGAGACAGGCTGGGTTCGGCAACAGACGGGCAACAAGGTACAATAGGAGCAGGCAGAAGCGGAGTCAAACAGGCCAAGGTCGGGTACAGGCAGCAAGAAGGGGAATCCAAGAGCAATCCGGGTCGTCAGGAGATCAGGTAAACAGGAAGACAAGACAGGAAACAGGAACTACGGCACAGGAAGCTGATGATCAGGCAGCATTGAACAGAGTGCCTGACAAACTTAAATAGGCCGGCTTGCTCACAAGCACTCCCTCTGGTGGCCAATCCCATGACCAGCAAGGTGAGCTCTCTGACAGTGCCCCCTCCCTAAGGGCAGCCTCCGGATGCCCAGCCGGGCCAACCTGGAGGCATGAACATTCCTGAAAGTCTGCAAAAGTTCCGGGGCATGCAAATTGTTTTCTGGTTCCCAGGAATTGTCCTCCGGACCATACCCCTTCCATTTGATAAGATACTGTATTTGATTGCGCCTTTTCCTACAGTCCAGGATAGCTTCGATTTCAAACTCCTCCTCGTTATTGATCATAACAGGCTTAGGAGGACTGGTACTACGGTTGGGGAAAGGATCAGGAGCGACCGGTTTCAGTAAGGACACATGGAAAACCGGGTGTATTTTGAAGGAGTCCGGCAGACTGAGCTCGTACGCTACGTTGTTTATTTTTCTTCTCACCGAGAAGGGTCCCATGAATTTAGGCCCTAGTTTCCTAGAAGGGCAAGCCATTTTTAAGTTAGTTGTGGACAGCCATACTTGATTGCCAGGTTCCAGGATAAGCTCCCCGCGCCTCTTCTTGTCGAACGTCTTTTTATAAGAAGCCTGGGATTGGGCCATTGTTTCCTGCAGAAGTTTGTTGTTGGTAGAAAAGAATTCCAATGTCTCGGTCACTGCAGGGAGAGAACATTCAGGTATTGAGCTGGGTAGAAAGGAGGGATGAAATCCATAATTGGCAAAAAATGGCGTCTGGTTGATGGCTGAGTGCAGGGAGTTATTGTATGAAAACTCCGCAACTGGTAGCAGAGAAACCCAGTCATCCTGGGAAAAGGCAGAGAAACAACGGAGGTATTGCTCCAAGGTTTGGTTGGTTCTCTCCGTCTGGCCGTTTGTCTGAGGGTGATAGGCTGAAGAGAACGCTAACTCAATTTCGAGGGAACCACACAATGCCTTCCAGAACCTGGAGGTGAATTGGACACCCCGGTCCGAGACGATATTAGAGGGAACCCCGTGTAATCTCACAATTTCTTTAATGAAGATCTTCGCCGTTTCCACGGCTGAGGGTGTGCCTTTCATAGGCAAGAAGTGAGCCATTTTTGACAATCTATCAATTATGACAAAGATGGTAGAGAAGCCTTCGGATGGGGGCAGTTCCACAATGAAATCCATTGCGATCATTTTCCAAGGTCTGTCAGGGATGGGCAAGGGTTTCAGTAAGCCCCAGGCCTTCGTCCGAATATTCTTGCTTCGGGCACATGTGTGGCAGGAACTGACGTAATTCCTACAGTCCTCGGCCAACTGTGGCCACCAAAAGGTGCGCTGCACCAGTTCGGTTGTCTTCTGAGCCCCGAAGTGCCCAGCCAACTTGTGGTCATGGCAAAGCTCTAGTACTGGTACCCTAAGGCTCTCAGGAACCATGATCTTCTCCTTATGCCAGAGTAAACCATCTCTTAGGCTGGTCTCAGTGGGTTGGGGTATAGTTGTGGAAGCTTGCCTTATTCTGGAGATTAAATCCCCCTGAAGTAATAAAAAATTTCCTGCAGGCAGGATAGTGTCCGGAGGGACGGTTTCTTTGGAGTCATGGAACATTCGTGAGAGAGCGTCCGGTTTGATGTTTTTGGAGCCGGGTCTGTAGGTAATATGGAATTGAAAGCGAGAGAAGAAGAGCGCCCATCTGGCTTGTCGCGGTTTTAGTCTCTTGGCAGATCTCAGATATTCCAAGTTCTTGTGGTCCGTGTAGATTAGAATAGGATGTACAGCACCCTCCAAAAGATAGCGCCACTCCTCCAGAGCCGTCTTGATGGCCAGAAGCTCCCGGTCTCCTACATCGTAGTTTCTTTCAGACACCGATAATTTGCGAGAAAAAAAAGCTATTGGAAACAGAAGGGCCTTGGGGCCCTGACGTTGGGAGAGTACAGCTCCTACTGCGACCTCTGAGGCGTCAACCTCCAACACGAATGGCAAGGCAGAGTTAGGGTGTTTGAGGATGGAGGCCGACGTGAATAATCCTTTTAATTTTTCAAAGGCCAATTGAGCCCTAGGGGTCCAGCAGAATCGGGTTCCTTGTCTTGTTAATTCAGTAATGGGGGCGATGATCTTGGAAAAGTCTCTGATGAATTTCCTATAGAAATTGGAAAATCCAACGAAGCGTTGGACCCCCTTCTTGTCCGTAGGTGCGGGCCAGTCCAGTATGGCGGACACCTTTTGAGGGTCCATTTTAATACCTTCCACTGAAATGATGAGCCCCAGGAATTGGATGCATTGGAGTTCAAATTCACATTTATCGAGTTTAGCATACAGCCCGTGTTGCCTGAGCCGGGCGAGGACATTTCGGACGTGCCTGCGATGATCAGTCAGTGATGATGAGAAAATGAGAATGTCATCGAGGTAGACGATGACGTAGAGATCCAAAAATTCCCGGAAGATGTCGTTCACAAAGTGTTGGAATGTGGCTGGGGCATTGCATAGACCGAAGGGCATAACGCAATACTCGAAATGCCCAAAACGAGTGCGAAAAGCAGTTTTCCACTCGTCCCCCTCCCGGATACGGATTAAATTATAGGCTCCGCGAAGATCCAGTTTTGTGAAGACGGTTGCCGTTCCTAGCCTCTGGAATAATTCAGGCACCAGGGGTAAGGGGTAGCGATTCTTGATCGTTATCCGATTTAATTCCCGGTAGTCGATACATGGCCGAAGGGAATGATCTTTTTTTTCCACAAAGAATATGCCTGCGCCGGCCGGAGATGTGGATGGGCGGATGAACTTTTTCTTTAAATTCTCATCAAGGTATTGTTTTAGTGTATCCAATTCCTGCTCAGTCAATGGAAAGATCCTACCGAAGGGTACTTCGGTTCCAGGTAGCAGCTCTATAGGGCAATCATAAGGCCTGTGTGGCGGTAGAGTCTCAGCACCTTTCTTGCTGAATACATCAGAGAAATCTCGGTATTGTTCTGGGATGGCTTGGTGTGAGTTGGTTTCAGGGTGTAGGCCGAGGAGTTGAGGTATCTCATGGGCCATTCTTGGCAGGCAATGTTGTTGGCAATAATCAGACAGAAACTCCACTTTCCCAGAAACCCAGTTGATATGGGGGTTATGGCCCAGCAACCACGGCATGCCCAGGATGACAGGGAACAGAGGAGAGGAAATGACATCTAAACGGAGGAATTCCTGGTGTTGAGAGTTTATAGTAGCTAATATAGGGATAGTCTCTTGAATGACAGGACCGGAACGGAGGGCGGAACCGTCTGCAAGGTGAACCGCCAGGCTCTGGGTCTTGGGTCGGAGTGGGATATCATGCTGAGCTGCAAAGGCCTGGTCCACGAAGCAGCTGCATGCTCCGGAATCAACGATGACTGGAACTTGGATAGCCTTTCCGGGAAGCTGCAAAGTGACAGAGATGGTAAGGTGAGTACTAGGTTTTGGCATGATAGTAGCACATATACGAGCAGAAGAACGACACTTACGCGTCTTGTTGGGGCAGACGCTGGCGTAGTGCCCAGGTTCCCCACAGTAGAGGCATAGGTTAAGGTTACGTCTTCGTAACTTCTCTTCGGGAGTCAAGGAAGGACGGAGCAGACCAAGCTGCATAGGCTCTGATGTGTCGAAAACTGGAGAGGTTGGAGGAGCCAAAGGCCTACTAGGAGGACTGGGAACCTGTGGAAGCATCCAAGTGGGTCGATAGGCACTGGTAGACCTTTCGGTGCGTCGCTCTCTCAGACGACGGTCAATTTGGATTGAGAGGTTAATTAATTCTTCCAGGGTCTGGGGTATCCCAACCCGTGCTAACTCGTCCTTGAGTGGATCGGACAAACCCATTCTAAAGTGATGACGCAGAGCCGCGTCATTCCATGTCGTATCGGAACTCCAGCGCCTAAATTCAACGGCATAGTCCTCCGCTGCCCTGCGGCCTTGCCGAAGGGAGTGCAGGGAAGCTTCAGCAGAAGCGGTTAGTTGAGGATCCTCATAAAGTTGAGACATCGCCAAGAAGAAGGCGTCCAGACTTTCCAGGGCATCCGACTTTTGTTCCAGAAGGTGATGGGCCCAGGTTTGAGGCTCACCGGACAACAGGGAAATAACAAAGCCCACCTTGGTGGCTTCTAGGGAGAAGGTCCGAGGCTGCAGAGCAAAATAGAGACTACATGCATTCCGGAATGCACGGTATTTACTACGGTCTCCAAAAAATCTCTCCGGTATAGGTACTTTGGGCTCTGGAGGGAGCATGACTACGGAGGGTGCCCCGGTTGCAGACGAAGTCCCCTGAGGATTGGTAGGTGCAGACAGGGCCTGAACACGTTCCTCTAGTCGGGTATAGCCATCCTGTAAACTTTTGACTGCTTGGGTTAATCCTGCCAAGTGTCTGCAAAGTTCGTCCATAGGGGAGGCCCCCTGCCCGGACTCGGTCATGGCTGCCTGATACTATCAGACTCCTACTTACCAGACCGGTGAGTCCGCTTTGGGCAGAGAGTAGGCTCCCTTACGCGTCCGACTCGCGGCCCCTGGTAAGGTAACAGGAAGCACAGGAGTGCGGAGTGGTATGAGAGCCTGTGAACTAGAGTCCAGATGCTGGTGGAATAGCAGTCTATGAACAGCAGGTGCAGGCTGGAACACAGGCGATGAGACTGAGCAGGATGGTCAGGAGACAGGCTGGGTTCGGCAACAGACGGGCAACAAGGTACAATAGGAGCAGGCAGAAGCGGAGTCAAACAGGCCAAGGTCGGGTACAGGCAGCAAGAAGGGGAATCCAAGAGCAATCCGGGTCGTCAGGAGATCAGGTAAACAGGAAGACAAGACAGGAAACAGGAACTACGGCACAGGAAGCTGATGATCAGGCAGCATTGAACAGAGTGCCTGACAAACTTAAATAGGCCGGCTTGCTCACAAGCACTCCCTCTGGTGGCCAATCCCATGACCAGCAAGGTGAGCTCTCTGACAGACAGCCACCATCCTTTGTTCCCAACTTTTGTGAGCCTAGGCTGTCATACACACATTGGGGGGTCGATTTACTAAAACTGGAGAGTGCAAAATCTGGTGCAGCTCTGCATGGCAGCCAATCGGCTTCTAACTTCAAGGTTGTTTAATAACGCTTTAACAAAAAAACCTGGAAGCTGATTGGTTTCTATGTACAGATGCACCAGATTTTGCACTCTCCAGTTTTAGCAAATCAACCCCAATGTCTGGGGGGTGCATCCCCACATTGACCTGGGCTCACGGCTTTTTTTTTTTTTTTTTTTTCTTTTAGTCCTAACAATAATTGTAAATATGTAGAAAACCCATTTACATTCTATTTAAGGCTAAAAAGAACTGAATAAAGACACAGGCAATCGTATCCACCTCGAAACCGGGCACTTTCACCCCCTTCCCACCCCCAGGCCAATTTCATCGCTGTCGTACTTTGAATGACAATTACGCGGTCATGTAACACTGTACTTATGACATTTTTCACACACATAGAGCTTTCACTACTGGGGTTTTTAATTTGTTGCTAAACAAATGAAACAAATGAGCCCTGAAATGAGGAGGAAAAGGGGCACAGGAGGAGGACACAGCACACTGATGATGTGGAGAAGTAATATTATGGTGGACATTGGACAGAGCACATCAGAGACTCTCTGTCCCGGCCTCTCCTGCATGCCACGGCTTAACCCTCCGGGCTCCCAACGATGTCCTCCTCTTACTCTGATATCCCCCCACAGTACTCGCCTCCTCCTTACCCCTGCTCGGCTCCTCTGGACCTCTCGGCCTATGGCGAGTGCACTGCACGAGCCACTGACCACCATAGTGTCCTGATCGTCTATTCGAAAATGGCGCCGGGCGGCGCCATTACGTTACTGCGCATGCGCCGCCCGGCCGAGTGCGTACGAGCTTTCCCGAGCCCGGCTGGCTTCAGTACGGCGCATGCGCATTTGCGTGGTTGGCTCGCGGCCATCTTTTTTACGGGCGCCGGTGCCCGTAACGGACTTTAACGGCCAGCCCGAAAGGGGGGGCGGCCGCGAAGGCCGAGAAGTCGCCGCAGGAGCGGCGCCGCCCCTGCACCACTGCCGCCCTGAGGCCTGGCCTCGGTGGCCTTGTGAGAAATCCGGCCCTGGCTGTTGGTTCACCCTTTATCACTAAGGGTGAACTGCCCTCAGCCCTATCCGGGTTAGAGCACAGGATTGCTGGCAGGATTGCCTCCATCCCACAGGGTGGCAAGAAGCGTGTCAGATCCCCCTCCCTGTAGTCTCCTAGTTTGGAGCAGGAATGGGTTGAGAATGGGGAAGAGCTAAAAAGCTTAGGATTCAGTGGAGTCTCCTTCCGAGCAATCTGGACAAGAAGATATCCAGTGGATATCTGCCTCGCAGTTGCAGAGGCCTTTCATCCAGACCCTGACCAAAATGGTTTGTTCTGCCTTTAAGTTGGCTCTTTAAAAAACAGAGGTAACTGAGTCCCCCTGGTTCTCTCTGGAATCCCTGAGGCCTCTTCAGCCCGCACAGTATTTCCCCCTACACCCCCTGCTGGAACAGGCAGTGTATGCCAATTGGGAAATCCTGATACGACCTCTATTTCCTCCTAAAAGGTTTCCCTTTCATATCCCATGGATGAAAGGTCTGTTAAAATGGCATGCCAGCAGTAGATGCAGCAGTCTCTTCCTTAAATAAGAAAATAACTCATCCGGTAGATAATGCAAAGGGGCCTGAAAGACCCTTTGGACAAGAAATTAGAGTTATTATTAAGGGCCTTCTTTTTTTCTTTGACCAGTTCAGCTATTTCAGCCAACTGTTGTACATATGCGCAGACTTTATGGCTAAAAAACAGGTCAGCCGAGTTCCTTGTAAAAAGTTATTAGCAGGTTTTCCCTTTTATGGAGAATATTTCCGGTGGGAAGAGTTCTCTACTTCCTGTGAAGAAAAGCACCAGACATCCCTCATTTAATACTTCAGGGACTGCCTCCTCAAAGGTCTCAGCATCAGGGTGGTTCCGCCGCTCATAGGGCGCTAAGGCCAGGGGCAAGCCACAAGGCCAGGGCTAGAAAAAGCCCTAGGTCTAAAATTCTTCTAAACCCAGCACCAAGCCCTCCTTTTGAGGGGACACCCCCACTCCATCGAGTGGGGGGGAAGGTTGCTGGACTTTGCGGACATTTGGAATACAACAATTCAGGACGAATGGGTCACCTTAATTGTATCTCGCAGTTACAGGCGGGAGTTGCGGGGGATGCACCCCCCCCCCAGAGGTTTATAAGATCCAGCTTCCCCTCGGATCCTCTAAAAAAGAAACTTATTACTCCAAGCACTACATCACCTAGTGCATCAAAGAGTAATTGTAGAGGTTTCGATGCTCGAAAGGGGCACAGGGTTTTACTCAAACCTGTTTACGGTTCAGAAACCAAACAGGGACACCAGGCCCATTTTGGACCTAAGATCCCTGAACAAGTATCTAACGATACAATTCTTTCAGATGGAGATTGTGCGCTCAGTAGTAACCTCACTTCAGAGGGGAGACTTTTTAGCCTCCATCGATATAAGGCGCGTATTTACACATACCTATTTTTTCAGCCTCACCAGAGGTTCCAACGTTTTACAGTAGAGGAACGTCATTCTCAGTTTGTGGCTCTACCCTTCGGACTGACTACAGCCCCTCGGGTGTTTACAAAGGTCCAAAATTTACAAATTACAAATTAAAAAGGTCCAAAAGTACAAAGTACTGGGCTTTTTAAGAGCCCAAGGGATTCTGGTGCTCAGGTACCTGGACGACCTCCTGCTCAGAGATCAGGCTCTAGAACAGAGCATAATACACACAGTACCGTTTTTAAAGAGCTTATGCTGGATCATAAATACCGAAAGGTCAGACTTGAGACTAGCTCAAAATTTAAAAGCATCTAGATTGATCCTAAACACGTCCTCTTTTGAGGCAGTGCCCTATGCCCAGTTCCATTCCAGACCCTTACAACAAAGCATTTTGTTGGCTTGAAACAGGGGAAGAAAAGTTCTGGATTATCCAATGTGCTTATCCCCTCAGCCATCCTTAAACCTAAATTGGTGGCTGCAAAATCAGAACCTGCGAAAGGGAAAATCCTTTCTCCCAGTAAGCTGGAAGGTACTGACTACAGATGCCAGTCTCTCAGACTGGGGAGCAACCCTAGACGGGCTCTCAGCCCAGAGGTGATGGTCAGGAACAGAACAGATCCTGACATCAACATCCTGGAATTACGGGCAGTACATCTGGCCCTACACTCCTGGACGCTGAAGCTTCAGGACTTTCCTATCAGAGTCCAGTCCGACAAGGCCACTGCAGTGGCATATATAAACCACCAAGACAGTACCAGAAGTCGTTCAGCTCTAAAGGAGGTGAACTACATACTTGCCTGGGCAGAAAGATATGTGCCAATGATATCGGCAGTCCATATCCCGGGAATAGAAAACTGGAAGGCAGATTATCTCAACCGCCAGCAGAGCTGCCCAGGGGAATGGTCCCTACACCCAGAGGTGTTTCAGGAAATTTGCCAGCATTGGGGATGGCCAGAGGTCACCCTACTGGCATCCAGATTCAACAACAAACTACAACAGTTTGTCTCTCCGACAAGAGAGCCCAGACAATTGGAGCAGATGCTCTGATAGTTCCGTGGAGCCAGTACTCCCTGGTTTATGCTTTCCCTCCGATCCCTCTCCTTCCACTTTTGTTGCACAGGATTCGGAGAGAGGGGGGTCCCAGTCATTCTGGTAGCGCCAGCCTGGCCCAGAAGGCCATGGTTCCCAGAGATTGTCAGACTGACAAAAGACGGACCATGGATGCTTCCACAGCACCCCGACCCACTGTCTCAAGGTCCTATATTCCACCCCATTTTACAGTCTCTAAATTTGACGGCTTGGCTATTGAAGCCAGGGTGTTAAAGTACCGAGGCATCTCGGAATCAGTGATATCTACCCTAGTGAATGCTAGGAAAGCTGTCACTAAAAAAATCTATCATAAAGTCTGGAAGACTTCTATTGCTTGGTGTGAAGCCAAAAGATGGAATCCATGAAAATGTGTGATTGGGAGAATTCTCTCTTTTCTACAGTCAGCTGTAGAATACAAACTGGCTTTGAGTACAATCAGAGGTCAAGTTTCGGCCCTATCAGTATTCTTTCAAAGGCCTCCCATTCACTGATCCAAACCTTTATGCAGGGGGCAACTCATTTGCTTCCCCCTATTAGGTCACCAACGTGTCCTTGGGACTTGAACTTGGTACTGTCTGTATTACAGAAACAACCATTTGAACCTATTAAGGAAATTCCATTAGACTTGCTGTCACGCAAGCTAGCCTTCCTGATGGCCATCACCTCGGCTAGAAGGGTGTCGGAGTGGCGGCCCTTTCGTGCAAGGAACCATATTTGATCCTTCACCATGACAGGTTTGTGTTTCGACCTGTTCCATCCTTTTTGCCAAAAGTGGTGTTGGCTTTTCATTTAAATCAGGACATTATTTTGCCTTCTCTTTCTCTCTCAGCCTAACTCGGCAGAAGAGAGACGACTGAATTCTCTGGGCGTTGTCTGAGCAGTCAAGGTAGATTTGTCTAGATCATGCAGAGATCCGAGGATCAGACTTACTTTTTGTTTTTACAAAAGGACCCAGGAAAAGGGCAGACAGCTTCCAAAGCTTCCATTGCCAATTGGGTCCGTCAATTGATCATTCAGGCCTACGGGCTGAGACATAAAGCTCCCCCTTTCGGGTAAGAGCTCATTCTCCCAGGGGTGTAGGAACCTCCTGGCCTTTGCACCATCAAATATCTGTGGCTCAGAATTGTAAGGCTGCTACCTGATCATCAGTGCATACGTTCACAAAATTTTATCAAGTGGATGTTCGGGCAGCCAAGGATTTGGCTTTCGGCCTCAGTGTACTGAGGGTTGCCGTATAAAGTTCTTATGGCTATTGTTTGGCAGGGTGTATCCCTCTGCTTAAGGCTATTGCTCTGGGATGTCCCAGCAGGTAATGAATATTAGCCTGACTCTGTGTCCCATGATGTATGAAAAAGAAAATAGGATTTTTTCGTCTTCCTTACCTGTAAAATCCTTTTCTTTAGAATACATCATGGGACACAGAGGTCCTCTCCCCTCTTTTTTTTTTTTTTTTTTTTAAGGACTCAGTGCTGGCTAGACATGTGCAATTCGTTTAGTTCCGAATGTGTTTTTTAACGAATTTTGACAAATTCGTAAATTCCTAAATTTCCACATTTTTCAATTTCTGAAATTACGAGTTTCCGAAATTACGAATTTCCGAAAATTACGAATTTCGAATTTTGGAAATTTGGAAATTCGGAAATTGGAACATTTTGGAAATTCGAATATTCGAAATTTCATACATTTTAAGATTCTAAAATTTGGAAATTTGAAAATCCAAGAATGAAAATCTGAAAATTCAAAAAAATGAAAATCCGAAAATTCAGAAATCGGAAATTCGTAAATCCAAAAATCGTAAATTCGAAAATCCGGAAATTCGTAATTTTGGAATTTCGGAAATTCGTAATTTTGGAAATTTGGAATTTGGCAATTTGGAAATTCGGAAAACCTGAAATTCAAAATTCGGAAATTCGGAAATTTGTAATTTTGGAAATTTGGAAATTCAGAAATTCGAAATTGGAAAATTTCGGAAATTGTAACATTTTGGAAATTCGAAATTTCATAAAGAACGAAAATCCGAAAATTCGGAATTCGAAAATTCGGAAATTTGGAAGTCCGTAATTTTGGAAATCCGTAATTTTGGAAATCCGTAATTTTGGAAATCTGTAATTTTGGAAATCTGTAATTTTGGAAATTCTTACTTTTGGAAATTCGTAATTTTGGAAATTCGGCAATTCAAAATTTCATAATTTTAAAATTTGGAAATTTGAAAATCCAAGAATAAGAATGAATATTCAAAAGAATGAAAATCCGAAAATTCGGAAATTAGAAAACCTGAAATATGGAAATTTGAAAATCGGACTTTCGGACAATCCCGAATTTTCGAAAAAAGCAAAAAAACGAATAAGTCGAACACAAACAAATTTTTTGTCAGTTCACATGTCTAGTGCTTGCTACAAAACTGATGTGCTTCCCATATGGCAGGGGTTATATTGGGAGGGTCACTTCCTGTCTCAAGATCTTTGTTCTACCAGTGTCGTTCACCTGATGATGAAGTATAACCCAGCAGGTAATGAATATTAGCCTGACTCTGTGTCCCATGATGTATGAAAAAGAAAAGGATTTTACAGGTAAGTATGATGAAAAAATCCTTTTATTTATTGCTGTTTCTTTACAGATCCGGAAGTGAAAATTTAAAGCGGTGGAGCGAGGCAATAAATAATGGAGATCGGAATGCCATACAGCAGGTCAGCCAACAACTTTACCTATTTCTCCTTTTTTATTTCTAAATCTAAAGCGGTATTATTGTGGTTATAAAAGATGAAGGTTTTTTTTACCTTAACCACTTCAGCCCCGGAAGGTTCTACCTAGGGTTGCCACATCATCCCTTTAATCCAGGACACACATTAATTGCACAGGTTCTGTGGTTGATTAAGGTGGTAATTAAACTCACTTGGTGCCTTATCTGCATTAATTCAGCCTCAGAACCTGTGTAATTAATATGTGTCCTGTATTAAAGGGATGATGTGCAACCCTAGTTCTACCCCCCCCTCAATGACCAGGCCATTAAAAAAAAAAAAAAAAAAATATTTTTTACTTTCTGCTTTAAAACATTTCCAATAAAAAAATTTAAAAAATTGAATTTCTTCCTCAGTTTAGGCCAATGTGTATTCTACTACATATGTTTGGTAAAAAAAAGAAAAAAAAATCCCAATAAGCGTATATTGATTGGTTTGCGCAAAAGTTATAGTGTCTACAAACTATGGGATTTTTTATTTTATTTTTTACTAGTAATGGCGGCAAGCAGCGCCTTATAGCGGGACTGCGATATTGCGGCGGACAGACCGGACACTAACTGACACCTTTGACACTTTTTGGGGACCTGTGACTGTGATACAGTGATCAGTGCTAAAAATATGCACTGTCACTGTACTAATGACACTGGCTGGGAAGGGGTTAAATGTGTTCCTAGGGAATGCTTGTGTATTGTGGGGAAGGCATAGATCCGTGTCCCCGATTAGCAGGAACACAGGTTTACTACCTTCCCTTCTGCCTGTGTACTCAGGGGGTGCCGGCAGACAACGGGTCCATGGTCCCCGCCGCTGGGCTCCCGCTGTGCGTAAATCTTAGTGGGGGCAGGTTGCTGTTGGCGCACGTGCACACCCCAGACCCAGGTGTGTCAGATCAGGTGCCAGGTACGTGATCTGGCACAGAGCGGCCGCCCTGCCGCAGTATATCTGAGGTGGGCGGTTCACAAGTGCTTAATGCATTCTTTGCATTTTCAAAAGAATGGGCTGAAATTGCACTGCCCCCAGATGGCATGTGAATCGCACAAGAATGCCCAACAACATTGTGCACAATGGTGTGAACGGCCCTAAAACCATATTACAAACCCAACCCTTGTCTGTATATTAACACCTTCCTGCCCGGTCCATAGCAGAATGACGACCGGGAGGGGGCTTTCCTGTTCTGAGTGGACGTCCTTCAGAACGGGCCACTGGTGCGCGCTGCGATTCGTGGTGCGTTGTCCATCGTACACACCAACATCACCGATCTTGGTAAAGAGCCTATGATGTAGGCGTTTTACCATGTGATCAGCTGTGTCCAATCATATTATCGGCTTTCCTCTTCTTACACTGACAGCGCAAAAGGAGTGGAGAGCCGATAAGAGGCATTCTCCAGTGGGGAGATGTGTCCCATCAGCAATGCCTTTCAGTGCCCACCAGTGATGCCCATCAGTGCTGCCTATTAGTGCCAATCAGTGCTGCCTATTAGTGCCCATTAGTGCTGCCTATCAGGGCCCATTAGTGCTGCATATCCGTGCCCATTAGTGCTGCCTATCAGGACCCAATAGTGCCCATTAGTGCTGCCTATCCGGGTCCATTAGTGCCCATTAGTGCTGCCTATCAGTGCTGCCTATCAGGGCCCATTAGTGCTGCCTATCAGGGCCCATTAGTGCTGCCTATCAGGGCCCATTAGTGCTGCCTATCAGGGCCCATTAGTGCTGCCTATCAGGGCCCATTATTGCTGCCCATCAGTGCCCATTAGTGCTGCCTATCCAGGCCCATTAGTGCCCATTAGTGCTGCCTATCAGTGCTGCCTATCAGGGCCTATCAGTGCTGCCTATCAGGGCCCATTAGTGCTGCCTATCAGGGCCCATTAGTGCTGCCTATCAGGGCCCATTAGTGCTGCCTATCAGGGCCCATTAGTGCTGCCTATCAGGGCCCATTAGTGCTGCCTATCAGGGCCCATTAGTGCTGCCTATCAGTGCCCATTAGTGCTGCCCATCAGTGCCCATTAGTGCTGCCTATCAGGGCCCATTATTGCCCATTAGTGCTGCCTATCCGGGCCCATTAGTGCCCATTAGTGCTGCCTATCAGGGCCCATTAGTGCTGCCTATCAGGGCCCATTAGTGCTGCCTATCAGGGCCCATTAGTGCTGCCTATCAGTGCCCATTAGTGCTGCCTATCAGGGCCCATTAGTGCTGCCTTTTAGGGCCCATTAGTGCTGCCCATCAGTGCCCATTAGTGCTGCCCATCAGTGCCCATTAGTGCTGCCTATCAGGGCCTGTTAGTGCCCATTAGTGCTGCCTATCCGGGCCCATTAGTGCCCATTAGTGCTGCCTATCCGGGCCCGTTAGTGCCCATTAGTGCTGCCTATCCGGGCCCATTAGTGCCCATTAGTGCTGCCCATCAGGGCCCATTAGTACTGCCCATCAGGGCCCATTAGTGCTGCCCATCAGGGCCCATTAGTGCTGCCCATCAGGGCCCATTAGTGCTGCCCATCAGTGCCCATTAGTGCTGCCTATCCGGGCCCGTTAGTGCCCACTAGTGCTGCCTATCAGGACCCATTAGTGTTGCCTATCAGGGCCCATTAGTGCTGCCTATCAGGGCCCATTAGTGCTGCCTATCAGGGCCCATTAGTGCTGCCTATCAGGGCCCATTAGTGCTGCCTATCAGGGCCCATTAGTGCTGCCTATCAGGGCCCATTAGTGCTGCCCATCAGGGCCCATTAGTGCTGCCCATCAGGGCCCATTAGTGCTGCCCATCAGGGCCCATTAGTGCTGCCCATCAGTGCCCATTAGTGCTGCCTATCCGGGCCCGTTAGTGCCCACTAGTGCTGCCTATCAGGGCCCATTAGTGCTGCCTATCAGGACACATTAGTGTTGCCTATCAGGGCCCATTAGTGCTGCCTATCAGGGCCCATTAGTGCTGCCTATCAGGGCCCATTAGTGCTGCCTATCAGGGCCCATTAGTGCTGCCTATCAGGGCCCATTAGTGCTGCCTATCAGGGCCCATTAGTGCTGCCTATCAGGGCCCATTAGTGCTGCCTATCAGGGCCCATTAGTGCTGCCTATCAGGGCCCATTAGTGCTGCCTATCAGGGCCCATTGGTGCTGCCTATCTGTGCCCATTAGTGCTGCCTATCTGTGCCCATCAGTGCTGCCTATCTGTGCCCATCAGTGCTGCCTATCTGTGCCCATCAGTGCTGCCTATTAGTGCTGCCTATCAGTGCCCATTAGTTCTGCCTATCTGTGCCCATCAGTGCCCATTAGTTCTGCCTATCTGTGCCCATCAGTGCCCATTAGTGCTGCCTATCTGTGCCCATTAGTGCTGCCAATCTGTGCCCATTAGTGCTGCCAATCTGTGCCCATTAGTGCTGCCTATCTGTGCCCATTAGTGCTGCCTATCTGTGCCCATCAGTGCTGCCTATTAGTGCTGCCTATCAGTGCCCATTAGTGCTGCCTATCTGTGCCCATCAGTGCCCATTAGTGCTGCCAATCTGTGCCCATTAGTGCTGCCAATCTGTGCCCATTAGTGCTGCCAATCTGTGCCCATTAGTGCTGCCAATCTGTGCCCATTAGTGCTGCCTATCTGTGCCCATTAGTGCTGCCTATCTGTGCCCATTAGTGCTGCCTATCTGTGCCCATTAGTGCTGCCTATCTGTGCCCATTAGTGCGGCCTATCTGTGCCCATTAGTGCTGCCTATCTGTGCCCATTAGTGCTGCCTATCTGTGCCCATCAGTGCTGCCTATCTGTGCCCATTAGTGCTGTCTATCAGTGCTGCCTATCGGTGCCCATTAGGGCTGCCCATCAGTGCCCATTAGGGCTGCCCATCAGTGCCCATTAGTGCTGCCTATCAGTGCCCATTAGTGCTGCCTGTGCCCATCAGTGCCCATTAGTTCTGCCTATCTGTGCCCATCAGTGCCCATTAGTGCTGCCTATATGTGCCCATTAGTGCTGTCTATCAGTGCTGCCTATCAGTGCCCATTAGGGCTGCCTATCAGTGCTCATTATGGCTGCCTATCAGGGCCCATTAGTGCTGCCTATCAGGGCCCATTAGTGCTGCCTATCAGGGCCCATTAGTGCTGCCTATCAGTGCCCATTAGTGCTGCCCATCAGTGCCCATTAGTGCTGCCTATCAGGGCCCATTATTGCCCATTAGTGCTGCCTATCCGGGCCCATTAGTGCCCATTAGTGCTGCCTATCAGGGCCCATTAGTGCTGCCTATCAGGGCCCATTAGTGCTGCCTATCAGGGCCCATTAGTGCTGCCTATCAGGGCCCATTAGTGCTGCCTTTTAGGGCCCATTAGTGCTGCCCATCAGTGCCCATTAGTGCTGCCCATCAGTGCCCATTAGTGCTGCCTATCAGGGCCTGTTAGTGCCCATTAGTGCTGCCTATCCGGGCCCATTAGTGCCCATTAGTGCTGCCTATCCGGGCCCGTTAGTGCCCATTAGTGCTGCCTATCCGGGCCCATTAGTGCCCATTAGTGCTGCCCATCAGGGCCCATTAGTACTGCCCATCAGGGCCCATTAGTGCTGCCCATCAGGGCCCATTAGTGCTGCCCATCAGGGCCCATTAGTGCTGCCCATCAGTGCCCATTAGTGCTGCCTATCCGGGCCCGTTAGTGCCCACTAGTGCTGCCTATCAGGACCCATTAGTGTTGCCTATCAGGGCCCATTAGTGCTGCCTATCAGGGCCCATTAGTGCTGCCTATCAGGGCCCATTAGTGCTGCCTATCAGGGCCCATTAGTGCTGCCTATCAGGGCCCATTAGTGCTGCCTATCAGGGCCCATTAGTGCTGCCCATCAGGGCCCATTAGTGCTGCCCATCAGGGCCCATTAGTGCTGCCCATCAGGGCCCATTAGTGCTGCCCATCAGGGCCCATTAGTGCTGCCCATCAGTGCCCATTAGTGCTGCCTATCCGGGCCCGTTAGTGCCCACTAGTGCTGCCTATCAGGGCCCATTAGTGCTGCCTATCAGGACACATTAGTGTTGCCTATCAGGGCCCATTAGTGCTGCCTATCAGGGCCCATTAGTGCTGCCTATCAGGGCCCATTAGTGCTGCCTATCAGGGCCCATTAGTGCTGCCTATCAGGGCCCATTAGTGCTGCCTATCAGGGCCCATTAGTGCTGCCTATCAGGGCCCATTAGTGCTGCCTATCAGGGCCCATTAGTGCTGCCTATCAGGGCCCATTGGTGCTGCCTATCTGTGCCCATTAGTGCTGCCTATCTGTGCCCATCAGTGCTGCCTATCTGTGCCCATCAGTGCTGCCTATCTGTGCCCATCAGTGCTGCCTATTAGTGCTGCCTATCAGTGCCCATTAGTTCTGCCTATCTGTGCCCATCAGTGCCCATTAGTTCTGCCTATCTGTGCCCATCAGTGCCCATTAGTGCTGCCTATCTGTGCCCATTAGTGCTGCCAATCTGTGCCCATTAGTGCTGCCAATCTGTGCCCATTAGTGCTGCCTATCTGTGCCCATTAGTGCTGCCTATCTGTGCCCATCAGTGCTGCCTATTAGTGCTGCCTATCAGTGCCCATTAGTGCTGCCTATCTGTGCCCATCAGTGCCCATTAGTGCTGCCAATCTGTGCCCATTAGTGCTGCCAATCTGTGCCCATTAGTGCTGCCAATCTGTGCCCATTAGTGCTGCCTATCTGTGCCCATTAGTGCTGCCTATCTGTGCCCATTAGTGCTGCCTATCTGTGCCCATTAGTGCTGCCTATCTGTGCCCATTAGTGCGGCCTATCTGTGCCCATTAGTGCTGCCTATCTGTGCCCATTAGTGCTGCCTATCTGTGCCCATCAGTGCTGCCTATCTGTGCCCATTAGTGCTGTCTATCAGTGCTGCCTATCGGTGCCCATTAGGGCTGCCCATCAGTGCCCATTAGGGCTGCCCATCAGTGCCCATTAGTGCTGCCTATCTGTGCCCATTAGTGCTGTCTATCAGTGCCCATTAGTGCTGCCTGTGCCCATCAGTGCCCATTAGTTCTGCCTATCTGTGCCCATCAGTGCCCATTAGTGCTGCCTATATGTGCCCATTAGTGCTGTCTATCAGTGCTGCCTATCAGTGCCCATTAGGGCTGCCTATCAGTGCTCATTATGGCTGCCTATCAATGCCTATCAGTGCCCATTAGTGCTGCCTATCAGTGCACCATATCAGTGCTGCCTATCAGTGCCAAAAAAAATACTTATTTTCAAAATCTTATAACAGAAACTAAGACTTTTTTTTTCTAAAAAAAAAAATCAAAATAAATAATCCAGTGGTGATTAAATAGCACCAAAAGAAAGCTCTATTTGTTTAAAAAAATTTGTATAAAAATGTGTACAGTGTTACGGTTACATGACCGTGTAATTGTCATTCAAAATGTGACGGTGCTGAAAGCTGAAAATTGGCCTGGGCAGGAAGGGGGGGGGGGGGGTTGTCCGGTATTGAAGGGGTTAAACAGAATTTCCATTTCTTCAAAGTCTCAACAACATTTTATGTTTGTTTGCCAACAGCGCTGCCCCTGTATAAGGCATACCAGAATATGGTGCGGGAAACCAGCATTCAGTGTGCGTTTCCCACACCACGTTGCGGTCTGCAGCTGGCGTCAATGTTAAGTTACCGACACCACAAATACAGGTTGCAAACGCAGTGCGTTTGCCTGCACTAGATCACATGGTACAAAAGTACCATGTGATCCGGTTGCAGCGATTTTGCAAAAGTAGCACTTGCACTACTTTTGGTGCGGTGCAGTGAGATTTGAAATCATTCAAATAATATCAATAAATGGTTTTAACCCCTTGCTTACAGGGCATTCTCACCCCCCCCCCCCCCCTCCTGCCCAGGCCAATTGTCAGCTTTCAGCGCTCTCGCACTTTGAATGACAATTACAGGGTTGTGCTACACTGTACACATAGGACATTTTTATCATTTTTTTCACACAGAGCTTTCTTTTGGTGATATTTAACCGGTTCCTGACCAGCCGCCTCAGTTACACTGCGGCAGGTTGGCTCCCCGGGGCGAGCCGTCACAGCTGTACGTCGGCTCTTTAAGATTCTGTATGAGGCGCGCACGCAGTGTGTCTCCGGAGCCGATGTGAGTGCCCGGCGGGCGCGAAGACTGCCGGGCACCCGCAATCGCTTGTAAACACACAGATCTCAGTTCTGTCAAGGGAGAGAAGAGAGATTGTGTGTTCTTACTAAGTAGGCACACCGATTGGTCTCCTTCCCTAGTCAGTGCCATACCCCCCACAGTTAGAACACACACTAGGGAACACAACCCCTTGATCGCCCCCTAGTGTTAACCCCTTTAATGCCAGTGATATTTGTACAGTAATCAGTGCATTTTTATATGAAAAAGGGTGTGACCTGGTACAGACAAATGGTGGGCCTCCATCCCTAATATAAGTTTAAGGGAAAAGAGAGGAAATGGGACTTTAAACGAGGCCCGCCATATCAATTAGAAAAAGAATGGGTACATACAAGTATATAAAAATATATATGTTTATTGGATCACAGTCTAAAATTCATTCAAGCTCTCAAAATTACATTGTAACAATAATTTGGTAGTCACATGACTTACACTTATTTTATCTCGCTCATGGCATATACAGTAAATGAATTTACATAATAGACATAGATAACAATAGGGATATATAGAAAATGCATGTACAAGCGATAAAGCCAGACATATCTTGGTATCAATCAGCACTTGACGCGTTTCATGGCGTAACAGCCACTCATCAGGAGTGTGATATGATAATGTACTGTAAGAGAATATCAATTATTAATAATAGTGCCCTCTAAAAATGAAGGCTAATAAGTCAAAAATTGATGAAAGATCAATGACTTACAACTCTGTCTCTGAGGGTGAGCCCAACCTCTGCATGGGAACTGGTGGGGAACTCAGGCACAGTGCATTTTTATAGCTCTGATCGCTGTATAAATGTCACCGGTCCCAAAAATGTGTCAAAGGTGTCAGATTTGTCCGCCGCAATGTCACAGTCCCGCTAAAAATCGCAGATCGCCGCCATTACTAGTAAAACAAAAAGCTAATAATAAAAATGCCATAAATCTATCCCCTTTTTTGTAGACGCTATAACTTTTTCGATTTTTTTTTTTTTTAACCAATATTATGTAGAGGAATACATATCGGCCTAAACTGAGGACATTTTTTTTTTAATTGGGATATTTTATTATAGCAAAAAGTAAGTACTGTTGGGCACTGGTAGGTGGCACTGATGAGGTGGCAGTGGCTCTTCTTGTGCGGAACCGATGTCCCGTTTACACAAGCCGATTACCGGCTTCTGTTTACATCACATGATCAGCTGTCATTGGCTGATCACGTGGTAAGGGGTAGGGATCGTCATTAAGCACTGTGTATACGCCCACATGTGTGACTCTATACTCACATGGGCTGCTCGGATGTGATGGGGAGGAAATGCTCAGCATAGAAACTCACTGAAAACTGAGCATGTGCGGAGCTGCCAACACTGCTCTGCAAAATCCTTATCTGCATTGGGGACATGGACAGGAGGGGGAGATAGAGAACAGCAGAATCAACCAGGTTTTTTTTCAGAGTACAGAAAAGGAATCTCGTAGTGATGAGTGAGTATGAACAGCATGGAATACACCATTTATTCATCGTTTTTTATGATGTGGGTTCATTGACACTTTAAATTCCATGGGCATTCACCATTTTCAAGAATGAAAAAATAAAAACCCAGTTTATATTTTATTGTGTAGTCTTTTAAGAATCCGCATCTCATTCACATGTGTGATCTTCACAGGTCGCTTCCAGCTCCACGAACAGAAATAATGGCTTCGATTTTGAAGAAATACCCCAGCTTGATGCTTATGACCATCAAATTATTATCCAACTTGATTCAGATGACACCGTCCAAACGGCTTCCGACTCCGTGTACAATAAGGAAACGGCAGGGAGGCGTTCAAAAAGCCTTCTAGAATTGAATGAGCAATCTGGACAGCTCAGAGCATTGAAATCTAAGGGAACCAATACTATTGAGATAACTGAGAACACCAAACTTACTGTGGTGGGACATGGAGGACAAAGAGAAGGAGAGGTGTCTGTTGGTGGGAAAACAGCCGATCAGCTGGCAGAAGTCATTGCTAATCTTAAGGGAGATTCATCTCCTCTACACTGGTCTTCAAAACAAGGCAGCGTTAAAGAAATAAGTCTCGTTGCCTGTAATGTGGGAGCCGGAGAAAAAGGAGAAGGCTTCGTAAAGAAATTCCTGATAGAGCTGAAAAACAGACATATCACTGTTGATTCAGTCTCGGTTCGCACGGTTGATGTCATAGTAGGAGAGGATGGAAGAAAAGTGACAATTGACTCAGATAATCCAGAATGGGAGAGCAGACACAACCCCGCACACAAGCGCAAATTCTACCTGGACAACAACAACAAGCTCATAGAAGTGAGCGATACAACAGGAAGAAGCCCGGAGTGGCAGAAGATCCAGGACCTTGCTGTGGAGTATGACCCACTTGCTCGAAAAAACATTAAAATCTTTGACCTGTATTATAGAGATCAAAATAATGTTTACCGTAGATTTTCAGATGATCACCTTGCCCAGTTTATAAAAGATTCCATAACGCAACGTTTTGGATCGGAGGTTGACAGTCAACATCTAAAAACAGAAACTCTCACTGTACATAAAGAATCTGGAACTAAAGAAAAGCTTGCAATTTCAACTGTAGAAGGCCTGGATGGACTGTTAAATAATATTAAGGATATCATACAAACTGCAAATTCCAAAAGAATGGAACTGCTACAACGATATAAGGAGCTATTACTGGAATATGGCATACGAGTAGATAACAATATTAATATAAAAGACACATGGAGACAAGTACGAGAACAATCTAGTCAAACACGGTTGCTGCAAATGGAAATTGAAAAAGAAATGGCAGAATTTGTAAAGTATTTTCGTTTTAAAGATTACATCTACAGTATAAATATGAATGACTTTTATGTGAACCTGTATGGGACAACAGACCAAAATCACAATTCAGAAGTCGCAGAACATATTACAAAGATTAGAAATAGAGCGGAAAACCCAGATCATGTTGCCTATAATGAAATGGACAGCATGATAAACGGTAAGGATTTTGTGCACATGACAAAACTATGGCTCAGTGGCAGGCAAGATGAAATTGGGAAGATTAATCCTTATGATGGAATGGCTGTTCTGGCTACCCATATATCCGAGGCTGTCAGAAACCCGGATATGTTTATCACTAATCGCCAACTGTGGGATCTTCACTCGTCATGGAGTCAGTTTAGGTACCACAACCCGATGACAAGAGGGAAGACATGGTCAGGAAACCAGGCTGCTATAGGACTAGACTACGAGACAACTGATCAGAACATGAAGGAGCAAATCAGGGAAGAAACTCTGTCTGTTATGAAGCGATGGACAATTAGGACAAGAGGAAAACAATACTTTGAGAGAAATGTAGAACCCAGTCATTCAGAACCAATAGACATGACATTAGATCTAGTAAAAGCAAACATGAGGGATGTGATTGATCAACTAGACGAAATAAACGTTGAGAGACCACGGCAAATGCCTTTAGCTGAAAATATAAGAAATGATCTTCTAACCATTGAAGAGCAAGGGAGAAAAGATTCTCTTGAGACAGAGTTCCACTTAAAGATGATGGAAGACAGGAAACAACTTGTGGAGAAAATAACTGAAAAAATTAGAGAACAATCACCAGAGGATTTGCCCAGATACCAGAAAATGAAGTTGGTTGAGAGATATGGTGAAGGTGTCAGGATAGTTTTGCAAAACAAGCAAAACCCTTCAGAAACAAAGGAGATTTTAATGCCTGATATGAAGGACACTTTAAATTCAGAAGGTGTACTAGATTCATATTTTGGAGAAAGCCATTCGGCCTCCGGGAAAATAAATCACGCCTTGGGAATCTATGGGACTTTGGTGGGTTTTCAAGCTGCAAACCAAATGTTTGCTGAGGGACGGAAATGGGAAGGAGGCGTCATGTTAGCACAGGGTGCGCATGGAGTATCCGAACTGACTGGTATTAATGAAGCCGTTAATGATTTTGTTGGTAACTGTGCCCAAAAATCAATAGCCAGGATCTCTACGAATCTAGAGGTAACTGCAGCCGAAGAGTTTACAAGTGCTATGTCTAAAGTTGGTAATGTTGCTAGGGAAGTTCCTGTCCTCTCAGTTGCTTTTACTGTCTTTAATATATATGAGGATCTCAAGCAAGACAGTCCAATAGGAATAGCGGACGCGGTGCTTGATGGCGCTATATTTATCACAGCCCTGGCTGGTCCGGAAATGCTTCCAGTAACTGTGGCTTTAACTATAATACGTCTAGGTATTGATCCTCTCTTTAATGAAATTAGGCATGAGCTTGATGCTTTACCTCCAGATGCCAGTGCATTGGACAAATTTGTGGCTGTTATTAAAGGGGTTGGTCTAGCCATAAGAGATGTAGGCAACACTTTTCTGGAGCTACTGAAACAGTTAAATACACTTGGAGTGATTTATAATGTTTACAGCCTAAAAGAGGAGCATAGAAAGAGCATGGACACTGTGCATGAGCTACAAAATGCTGAAAATTACTTTAAGATCTTAGATGAAAAGGATGGAGGTGCATGCCACAGAAAGATAGACTTTATTCAAGGGGAAAAGTCCGCCTATGGTGGGAACCTAAGAGTTGAGCTAACAGACCACCTTTCAATGATCATTACCTTGACTGATCCTGTTACATCGCAAAAAAATGTAAAAGAGATCTGGTTTGAGAAAGACTGTGAAACTGAAGATCTAGTTCTGGGAATCGGAGAAGCTGTAAATATTAAAATGCAACAGAAAACTGCAACCGCTTTGTTTTTCATTCCTATAAAAACAGAGGAGGTCATTTTTTCTATGACTCCAGATGACAGATCATTACATGGCACCTACATAGGCAATGCCAAAGCCAACCGCTTCTTTGCTGTGCAACAAAATATCATCAAAGGCCTTTCTTACACTCTTGATAAATATCATTATGAGCTTTATGGGAGAGATGGCAATGATATATTTTTTTTAGGTCCACAGATGAGCTTTGTCCATGGTGGGAATGGTCAAGACATTTACTACATTCCCCTTGATGGAGGGAAAACTGAGATTTGTAATAAAGCAACCGACAAATTGATGGACCTTTTAGTTTTCAACATCACATTTCCACAAATAAATGCTAGAAAAATAGGAAACAATCTCAAGCTTTTTTACAACAATCTTCATGAAATACAGATTAAAAAATGGTTTCTTGGAGAAGAGTACCAGCATATGAGATTTAAAAGTTCAGATGGAATTTTATTTGATGTTGGAAAAGTCGAGTTGAGTGGAAACGTTGATTTACAGCCCGTGACTCTGGATTTTTCGAATCAAGATTCTGCCAGAAACATTGACCTGCAAAACTCACCTTGGAAAACTGTAGTCACTGTCATAGGGACAGACTATGATGACATTATAATTGGAAACCACCTGAACAATGTGATTCTGGGACGAGGTGGGGAAAATACCATTTCTGGTCGAGAGGGAAAAGACATCTATATTATACAAGAAAAGGGGAGCTGTGACATCATTGATAATTTTGCAAATGATGAGCAAGTAGATATAGTTGAGTTGCCTGTAGATTTTGAAAGCCTGAAAGTTATAAGATTGAGGTATTCTCTGAAGATATGGGACTCTAATAGGAAGATCTGTGTCATCATCAAGGACTGGAAGAGAGGATGGCAATGGCAACACATCATATTCAAAACCAAAGATTTTGTAGTGTTTCAGGTTTCCAATACAACGGCAGAGCCAGAAATCAGCCCACTGATGCTAGACTATAGTGACTCTGAAGAAGGAGTAAATATTAACTTAAATTCCATTCCAGGAAATGAACACATAATGACTGTGATTGGCTCCTCACACTTTGATACAATTAATGGAAATAGTAGAGCAAACTTCATTGAAAAAGGACGAGGTGGGGGAGATTTAGAAGGAGGAGATGGTAGTGATATGTATATCATCGAGTGTGGCTCAGGTACCATCAACATTAATAATTATGCAGAGGATGGTGCAATGGATATTCTTTATGTTAAGGAGAAATACAGCAAACTGAGATTCCGAGAACGAATAGATATATTCCTATCACATTTCCTTGAAAGAATTGTGTTTTCCTCTTCTCTTTATATTAGTAGTAGTAGTGAAAATTGCAGAATTATATTAAGAAATTGGTTCAGATCAGAACAGGACAGACATTTACAGATTCGGACAGAAGATGGAGTCATCTTTAGCATTCCCAGTGGAACCGAACCCGTTATATATTCCATAGATAATTCCAGAGATACATTACCTATGGATGTTTTCGAAACCAGGTTTGGCATATATGAAGGGGTGACCAAGATCTTTGGGCCGCCTAGATACATTGAAATATTTGGGAATGAAAAGGACAACTATATTGACCCAGGGACAAATGGAGCATGGTTATATGGTGGAGAGGGCAGCGATACCTACCAACTAAGAAAAAATTATGAAGGCAATTATGACATCTACAATAATGCAACTGACTACAAAGTGGATTATCTTGTTCTTGATATCAGCTTTAGAGATATTCAGTACACAATGGAAACAAGTGCTTCATTAACTAAGCAAATAGTGTTAACTGCCCCATCAGTTGCCAAATGGCGCTGTCGCCTTCTTGAATTTGGCAAAGATGAAACTTACAGGCATTTGATAGTGCAGACCAATGATGTGTGGTTCACCTTTTCAAAGGACACCTTAGAGATTCAGCCTTTATTTTCAGACTACAGGCTTCTCAATAAAGAGTTGCATCTCAATCTCTCAGAGGGAATT
Organism: Lithobates septentrionalis; assembly: GCA_037952835.1. Lineage (NCBI taxonomy): Eukaryota > Metazoa > Chordata > Amphibia > Anura > Ranidae > Lithobates > Lithobates septentrionalis. Next base: position 45,041 of record JBBDGP010004933.1, read on the forward strand.
CTTCATTCTTTACCAACCGTATATGGATCTCTCCAGGAAGGAAACTTCATCGATGGCAATGCTTTGAATAACACAATTATTGGGGGTAAAAATACAGATGTACTCTATGGTGAAGATGGGAATGATGTTCTCCAAGGGTCCAGTGGGAAAGACTACCTTTCGGGTGGACCTGGAGATGACCAAATCCATGGAGGTGAAGGAGATGACCTCATCTTGGGTGAAGCAGGGAACGACCTTATCTATCCAGGTCCAGGAGCTGATACAGTGTATGGAGGCACAGGATCAGATACCTTATTGTTCTTAGGAAACATCAATAGTAAATCCGGTGTTTTTGTCAATTTGCATCTCAGGTTTGGATCAGGAGCGGACGCCGAGGGAGACCTCTACTTTGGGATGGAGAATATACTGGGTACAAGCTATGACGACATTCTTATAGGAGACGATGACAACAATTACCTCAACGGTGCAGGAGGCAGCGATCTTATCCAGCCAATGGGAGGATATGACGTTCTTCATGGAGGAGAAGGGAAAGATGTGTACAACCTCATAGATGCCACCGGCACAAAAATAATAAACAACTTTTCCACGGATGGAAAAGAGGACCTGGTCTACATTGACAATTCTGACACTTTAGAAATCAGGCAGTTAAAATCTAACGATGACCACAAGGTATCCTTCTATTATAGCACAGAACCTGATGCAAGGCTTAGAGTCGTGATCAAAAACTGGTACATATCAGAAAAAAACAGACATCTTCGTTTGTTCAGAAACAGAGGTGGAGAAGTCATGTTATCTGGGTGACAATCGCAGCACAATTTTTAAAACAGGATCATGAAAATGTATAAGCATGTTCTATAACCAAGAAACTCACAGAATGAGTAAAATTGTAATAATAAAAAATAATTAAATCTGTTCTAATTATGAAGCTCATCTGTCACGTTGGTCGTTTTTGTATTGCTGGTCCTACCGCCTGCAGTCCTGCCATTCCAGGTGTCTAGTTTAGTTTAAAGAACATGCAAAGTGTTCAGAGGCTGCAACCAATATTTGGAGTACAAGCCAAACCCCTGACACATGCCTGACATTTGCATGGATTAGGGTTGTACCGATACCGGTATCCGTGCAGATACTGAGCATTTGCATGAGTACTCGTACCGGTGCAAACGTCGATACCTGAAACTGATACTTTTTTGCGATGTGAGTTGAGCCCATACAACATGAATTGGCTCAAATCACACTGCAAAGAATCACATCTTGTCATAGTGACTTCAGCCTGGATTATATATATATAATATGTGTATATAATGTGTATGTAGTGACTTGAAAAAGTATTCATATCCCTTGAAAGTTTCCACATTTTGTCATGTTACAACCAAAAAGGTAAATGTATTTTATTGGGATTTTATGTGATAGACCAACACAAAGTGTCACATAATTGTGAAGTGGAAAGAAAATGATAAATGATACAAATAAATATGTGAAAAGTGTGGGGGGGCATTTGTATTCAGCCCCCTTTACTCTGATACCCCTAACTAAAATCTAGTGGAACCAATTGCCTTCAGAAGTCACCTAGTTAGTAAATTAGAGTCCACCTGTGTGTCATTTAATCTCAGTATAAATACAGCTGTTCTGTGAAGCCCTCAGAGGTTTGTTAGAGAACTTTAGTGAACAAACAGCATCATGAAGGCCAAGGAACACACCAGACAGGTCAGGGATAAAGTTGTGGAGAAGTATAAAGCAGGGTTAGGTTATAAAAAAAATCTCCCAAGCTTTGAACATCTCACGGAGCTCTGTTCAATCCATCATCGGAAAATGGAAAGAGTATGGCACAACTGCAAACCTACCAAGACATGGCCGTCCACCTAAACTGACCGGCCGGGCAAGAAGAGCATTCATCAGAGAAGAGCCAAGAGGTCCATGGTAACTCTGGAGGAGCTGCAGAGATCCACAGCTCAGGTGGGAGAATCTGTCCACAGGACAACTATTAGTCGTGTTCTCCACAAATCTGCCCTTTATGGAAGAGTGACAAGAAGAAAGACATTGGGGAAAGAAAGTCATAAGAAGTCCTGTTTGTAGTTTGTGAGAAGCCATGTGGGGGACACAGCAAACATGTGGAAGAAGGTGATCTGGTCAGATGAGACCAAAATTCAACTTTTTGGTCTAAAAGCAAAACGCTATGTGGGGGGAAAACTAACACTGCCCATCACCCTGAACACACCATCCCCACTGTGAAACATGGTGGTGGCAGCATCATGTGGTGGGGATGGTCTTCTTCAGCAGGGACAGGGAAGCTGGTCAGAGTTGATTGGAAGATGGATGGAGACAAATACAGGACAATCTTAGAAGAAAACCTGTAATGCCGCGTACACACGACCGTTTTTTCCATCAGAATTTTCGAAAAAAAAGTCAGATGAGGCCCACACACGATCGGAATGTCCAATGAAACGATTCCGTCGGACTTTACCTGCCGGAAAGTCCAACCGTGTGTACATGCGATTAGAGCCTACAAAAGACTTGAGACTGGGGCGGAGGTTCACCTTCCAGCAGGACAACGACCCGAAACATCCAGCCAGAGCTACAATGGAATGGTTTAGATCAAAGCACATTCATGTGTTAGAATGGCCCAGTCACAGTCCAGACCTAAATCACATTGAGAATCTGTGGCAAGACTTGAAAATTGCTGTTCACAGACGCTCTCCATCCAATCTGACAGAGCTTGAGATATTTTGCAAAGAAGAATGGGCAGAAATGTCCCTCTCTAGATGTGCAAAGCTGGTAGAGACACCCCCAAAAAGACTTGTAGAGAAAGGGGGTTCTACAAAGTTTTGACTCCGGGGGGCGCCATACAAATGCCCCTCCCCCCACACACTTTTCACATATTTATTTGTATCATTTATCATTTTCCTTCCACTTCACAATTATGAGCCACTTTGTGTTGGTCTATCACATAAAATCCCAATAAAATACATTTATGTTTTTGGTTGTAACAAATGGATGACAAAATGTGGAAAATTTCAAGGGGTATGAATACTTTTTCAAGGCGCTGTATATATTGTATAATACAAGATTGTGGGAGACATTCTGTGCTCCCCTCCTTTTTTTTTCTTTTCATCTTCCAAACAACAGAATTGGTGCAAACTTCTAAAACTGTATTTTCAGTGTAGTCTTATTTTTAACTGTGGCAGCTGGTGGGTTGGCAGGTCTTCTCCTCCGGCCGTGCTCTCTGCTCTCCTCTCTCCTCCTCCTCCTGCCTTCTCCTAGGTGTCCAATAGGATCGCCTGGCATTTTGGCCTCAGGTCTCATAACCCGCTTCCTGATTGGCCGGGAGGAGGATTAGTGTGAGAATAGCGAATATTAATTTGCTATTGTCACACAAATGCGTGGGCTCGGAGCATCACGAGACCACCCTTTTTTGAAGCCTATTAGAGTCTCGGTCTCTAATCGGGTGCTTCAAACCCCCCCATTGGAATTCATAGTCCGGCGTCCATGTATGTAGATCAGGGGGGCGGACGCATGGATTGGGGGGGGGGGTGGCGCCCGTGCACCCTCTAAGGATGGGCCGCCACTGAACTGGGGTATAGAAGAAAATCGGCCACACACCACCGTAAGCTTGAGTGAAGTGAGATCCTTTATTCACATATGTCAAACATAGACAGGATACAACAGGATGATTGGTAGACGTGTTTCACACAAACCCAATGTGCTTATTCACTTTATTCACTGCTTGTTTTTAACTGACCCCGACACCCACCTACTGACCCCGACACCCTCCTACAACCTCCTGCCAGATCTTCACTAAAAGTCTCCCTTAATGGCTTCAGGGGACGGCCTTTCTATAGGACTAAATAGAAATGTAATTACTAAGCACTCTTAGCTAAATGAAGTAAAGCAGAGCGACCAATCAGAATTAAAGCGGAATTCAGCAACTTTGCAAAAAAGTGAAGGCACACTGAGTAAAGTTCAAGGAGGTGCCTGGCACCTCCTGAGCTTATCCCTCTATTATTTGAATTTGACAGGTTTATTTTATGCCAGCAATCTAGCTTCCGGAGCTCCCGCTATATTGGTGCAGCATGCTCACCCCTCCCCTTCTCATGCCCAATCACAGAAGCCTTTGTATTGTGTGAACTCATTCACATAACGCAAAGGCTTCTGTGAATGGGCAGCATAGGGGAAGGGGGCGGATGGCCGCTCTGTGCTTCTCTCCTCTCTGTCATGGACTCCAGTGTGGAGTGTATCCAGAGCCATAAACCCGTAGGATACACATAATACAGATAAGCCCACAATGGGGCTGGCAGCTATTAAGACTTAACTCATGCTGTGCCTGAAACTTGTATAGAGTTGCAGAATTTCTGGAATTCAGCTTTAACCTTGTTCTAGTCTTTCGCAGATCTAATACTGGTCTGTTACTGTTACTTCAGTCAAAGGGGTGTATTTATAACAACATTGCATAGCAATTTACCCAGAGGAAGCGCATGCCCATTCATTCTGTGCAAACGGGAGAAACAACAAACATTATTAGGCTATTCCTTGTGCTGGTTGAATGTTTTATATTGATTTAAAATGGAAAGTACAGCATTTTGTCCACCAGAAGATTTCTATGATATGGATGTACATGGACTAGTGCTTAGGTACATAAAAGTACCACTTGATCCTCATCCACTCGCTCCTAATGAGAGCGGGGCTCTGTGGCAGAAAACAGAACCGTACAAAAGAAAGGGGTTACGGTCCAAAGTACCACAAAGATGAGACACAGGGATATAATACCCAAATAAATAGAAAAAAAACAAATGAATCTAAAAAAAATGTTACAAAAGTTTATTGTAGAAAGTGTAACGCAATGAAATGGACAAACCTCCACCTCCCCCCATCTAAAAAAGACAACATTGTCTACACCAAATTACCGTCTAGACACCACCCATTTATCCACATGTAAAAACATCAAATCATGAGCCATATAAGTAATGGGATAATAAAACGAAATGAAACTTCCAACGATTGCTGGATGGCCCTGCAAATCTGGTGGTGATTAAGTAACGATCAACGGATACAGTGACTCAAATGTCCAAAAGGGCTACAGAGCATAGCTTGGATGAAATGTGCATCAATATACCACATATGGAGCAGAACCTTATATACAGCCGTAATAAATGGATACATGTGCCAAATAGACACCTGAGCTGCACTCCAGGCAGAGAGAGGAGTAGTGACAGAGCACCATATACAGCATCTCACAGAAGTAAGTACACCCCTCACATTTTTGTAAATCTTTTCTTCTATCTTTTCATGTGACAACACTGAAGAAATGACACTTTGCTACAATGTAAAGTAGTGAGTGTACAGCTTGTATAACAGTGTAAATTTGCTGTCCCCTCAAAATAACTCAACACACAGCCATTAATGTCTAAACCGCTGGCCACAAAAGTCAGTACACCCCTAAGTGAAAATGTCCAAATTGGGCCCAATTAGCCATTTTCCCTCCCCGGTGTCATGTGACTCGTTAGTGTTACAAGGTCTCAGGTGTGAATGGGGAGCAGGTGTGATAAATTTGGTGTTATCGCTCTCACTCTCTCATACTGGTCACTGGAAGTTCAACATGGCACCTCATGGCAAAGATCTCTCTGAGGATCTGAAAAAAAGAATTGTTGCTCTACATAAAGCTGGCCTAGGCTATAAGAAGATTGCCAAGACCCTGAAATTGAGCTGCAGCACGGTGGCCGAGACCATACAGCGGTATAACAGGACAGGTTCCACTCAGAACAGGCCTCGCCATGGTCCACCAAAGAAGTTGAGGTCACGTGATCAGCGTCATATCCAGAGGTTGTCTTTGGGAAATAGACGTATGAGTGCTGCCAGCATTGCTGCAGAGGTTGAAGGGGTGGGGGATCAGCCTGTCAGTGATCAGACCATACGCTGCACACTGCATCAAATTATCCTGCATGGCTGTCATCCCAGAAGGAAGCCTCTTCTAAAGATGATGCACAAGAAAGTCCACAAACAGTTTGCTGAAGACAAGCAGACTAAGGAGATGGATTACTGGAACCATGTCCTGTGGTCTGATGAGACCAAGATAAACGTATTTGGTTCAGATGGTGACAAGCGTGTGTGGGGGCAACCAGGTGAGGAGGACAAAGACAAGTGTGTCTTGTCTACAGTCAAGCATGGTGGTGGGAGTGTCATGGTCTGGGGCTGCATGAGTGCTGCCGGCACTGGGGGGCTACAGATCATTGAGGGGACCATGAATGCCAACATGTACTGTGACATACTGAAGCAGAGCATGATCCCCTCCCTTCAGAGACTGGACCGCAGGGCAGTATTCCAACATGATAACCACCCCAAACACACCTCCAAGACCACCACTGCCTTGCTAAAGAAGCTGAGGGTGAAGGTGATGGACTGGCCAAGCATGTCTCCAGACCTAAACCCTATTGATCATCTGTGGGGCATCCTCAAACAGAAGGTGGAGGAGCGCAAGGTCTCTAACATCCACCAGCTCTGTGATGTCATCATGTAGGAGGGGAAGAGGATTCCAGTGACAACCTGTGAAGCTCTGGTGACCTCCATGCCCAAGAGGGTTAAGGCAATGCTGGAAAATAATGGTGGCCACACAAAATATTGACACTTTGGGCCCAATTTGGAGATTTTCACTTAGGGGTGTACTGACTTTTGTTGCCAGCGGTTTAGACATTAATGGCTGTGTGTTGAGTTATTTTGAGGGGACAGCAAATTTACACTGTTATACAAGCTGTACACTCACTACTTTACATTGTAGCCAAGTGTCATTTCTTCAGTGTTGTCACATGAAAAGATAGAAGAAAAGATTTACAAAAATGTGACTGAGGGGTGTACTTACTTTTGTGAGAGACTGTGTGTGTGTGTGTATATATATATATATATAGATATTTTTCCCCTTCTATTGGTTGAACTAGATGGACTCATGTCTTTTTTCAACCAGACTAAATATGTAACATATCAGGGCCAACTTAGACAGGAGGATCACATGAAGGATGAGAGTTTATTACCAGTTTAACACTTTCCTGCCCGGCTTATAGCATAATGGCGACTGGGCAGGGGTTCCATTGTTGTGACCGGGAGTCATATGATGTCCTTCCCAACATGCTGCTAATGTGCGCCCCCAGGGGTGCTCTGACACACCGCATCTCTGATCACACTAAGGAGCCCATGACATAGGCTCTTTACCATGTGATCAGCTGTGTCCAATCACAGTGTAAATAGGAAGCACTGGTTATAGGCATTCCCCTATTCACACTGACAGCGCATGAGTAGAGGAGAGCTGTTAAGCGGCTCTCCGGATGGGGGGGGGGTTCTGATAATCAGTGCAGCCTGCCAGTGCCCATCAATGTTGTCAATCCAATCAGTGCTGCCTTTCAGTGCCCATCTGTGATGCCTGTCAGTGCCTCCTCAACAGTGCCACCTATCAGTGCCCTTTAGTGCTGCATATCAGTGCCCATCAGTGCTGCATATCAGTGCCACTTATCAGTGCCCTTCAGTGCCACCTATCAGTGCCCATCATTGCCACCTCATCAGTACAGCTTTATCAGCACACATCAGTGAAGGAGAAAAATAACTTATTACCAAACTTCTGTAACAGAAAAAAAAAACTTTTTTTAAAATTTTTTTATTATTATTTGTTTAGCAAAAAATGAAAAACCCAGTGGGCAGGAAGGGGGTGAAAGTGCCCAGTATTGAAGGGGTTAAAGTCACAATAGAAGGCTGCAAAATGTATATATATCTTGACCTCTTGTCCCCGGCTGCACGTAACTATGTGGCCTCTTGGCGGGGGGTGGACTCTTGGCGTGTGGCCTCTGGCGGGTGGACTCTGGCGGGTGGACTCTTGGCGGGTGGACTCTTGGCGGGTGGCCTCTGGCGGGTGGACTCTGGTGGGGGGCCTCTTGGCGGGTGGCCTCTTGGCGGGTGGCCTCTTGGCGAGTGGACTCTGGCGGGTGGCCTCTGGCGGGTGGCCTCTTGGCGGGGGTGGACTCTGGCGGGTAAACTCTGGCGGGTGGACTCTTGGCGGGTGGACTCTTGGTGGGTGGCCTCTGGCGGGTGGACTCTTGGCGGGTGGACTCTGGTGCAGAGCAACAGCATATTTGCGTGCAATAGTGCAAATACAGCCGTGCCGAGAGTGTGCGTCCTGCGTGCTCCGGGCACAGTCGCCAGCGGTTAATGGAAAGCTCCCGATCACTGCTTGCGATCTGGAGCTTTCTCCGACCGTGTGACAGCCAATCACGCCAGGAGGCGTCGGCTCCAATGGGGCTAAAGTCATAATAAATCCTGAGGTTTTTTTTTTAAGCACTTTCAGCAGCTGATGTAATCCCTTACTGAGAATGCAGCTTCTTAATATTTAATCCTTGCCCATGTTCCTGTTTAAGCCGGTGCCATGATCACTGCTCCGGGTTTCCGTGCTTCAGGGTGACTCCATTCTCTTGCAGTGTCCTATGGAGCCACCCCTGCATGCAAAGACTAAGAGTTGTGTCTCCCTAGACTGCGTGCATCAATTGAACCACACAGCCCTGTAGCCTAGGATGGCAAAGCACTCTCCTGCAATTCCAAGTGAATAATTGCAAGTGCTGGGGTAAAATTTTTAATAAATACTATACTGGGGAATATTTATTTTATGGTCCTCAATGTGTTAAACTAAAAAAAAAAAAAAAAAATGCTGAGGGTTTAATACCACTTTAAATCTTTCTGTCATATATATTTCCTACCATATAATAAATTACCGTCAGATCAGGCCATTGGCTATCATGTTGGACCTATTTATACATTTATGGCAACTTGGAATGTTATATCCCACGGGAAAAAAATCTCCTTAGTAGATGTTGCTCTGCATAAATAATTATCCCCACTAGAGGTCAGGCTTGTATCGCTTTTGATGGCAAAAATGATTCATTAAAGATACTTCAGCTTTTAAGACATGTTCCAACGCTAATCAATAAAATAGGTGATCCAAGCTGAATATTGTCCCATTTATTACACGTAATGTAATGTAAACTAGCCCCAGATTTACTTTGTGGAAAAAAGTATATTTCTTGGCTTTACCAAATCTCAGCCCGTTCAAATTCATCCGTATATTTATTTTTAAAATTTATTACAGGTACTTATATAGCGCCATCAATTTACACAACGCTTTGCATATATATTGAACATTCACATCAGTCCATGACCTCAAAGAGCTCACAATCTAAGTCCCGAACTCACATACATACATACATACATACATACATACATACATACATATATACACATAAATACATATAAGAAGTCCACAAGTGCTGAAATCTAATGTTCCAGGTGAGTTTTGTCACCATCCACCACCTTGAAATGTCATCCTGTGCATCAAAACCCACCACCCAAGGCTGAAAGGCTCTCTCACCGAATTATGTGGACCTCTCATTACAAAAGTATATATAAGAAAGAAAGCACTCACGTAGCCACATCCGTAAATTAGAGGAATACAAATAAAGGGGGAGGGATACTTAGACAGCAACCCTAGGTCGGACTTTAAAGGCATAGGAAACAATAACGAAGTATAGAAAAATAACAACGTGTATTGAAAAATACATAGCATAAATCGAGCATTCAAAGAATGAAAAATAATGTATAATGATATACAGTATACAGTGAGCCCTTGTGCGTCAACACGTTTCACCGTTAGGCTTCTTCAGGACACATTCAAGGCTTTAAGGATAGCAATTAAGAGAACGGATCACACTGTCTTGCAGGAAATTAAGTCTCAGATATCGGTATCCAGATGGAGGTAATCATCGTCCTCAAAGGGACAAATTCAACAAGATCTGCATGTAGGTAGATGGAACCGGACTAATCTGCTAGCATATGTGAAGCAAAATTTCAGAGACAGGGGCGAAATAATACCATAGATGGAAAACCAGTATCAGTAGCCAAAGATAGAGGGAATCAAGGCCTTAAAGCCCGCCAGCCATTATGGGTATCGGACAGAAAATCACGTGCTTAGACAGAGTATTATAGAGCTGTCCGAAATATATGACACAATTTCCAAGATGGAAAGGTAACGAGTAGCCCCTGGGAGACAGCCTTCTGCTAGTCACTGTGTCCTGAAGAAGCCTAACGGTGAAATGCGTTGACACACAAAGGGCTCATTATACATTATATTTAATTCTTTGAATGCTCGATTTATGCTATGTATTTTTCAATAAACATTGTTATTTTTCTATACTTCGTTATTGTTTCCTATGCCTTTAAAGTCCAACCTAGGGTTGCTGTCTAAGTATACCTCCCCCTTTTTTGTATTTCTCATTACAAAAGGTCATAAACACTTATGTCTCCATACCCAGCCAGGGCATTTATGCTTCAAAGGTTCGTTCAGGTTTGCACATCAGTCCTCACAACATGATTATTATTGTAGACAAACAATGAGAGCTAATGTGAGAAGGGTTGAGGTAGCATCTCAAAAACATGGTGTGTTCACAGATCTGGCATCCTGGTGGTCAATGGAAATACAACCAGAGGAAGGAAAGAACGGCACACGCCCCTAGGGGAAGAGAGACCAACACAGGACAGCTATGTTGTATTTCCATTGACCATCAGGATAGCAAATCTGTGAACACACCACGTTTTTAAGACACTCTTCCCCTAGGGGGGGGTCTCTCTTCCCCTAGGGGTGAGTGGCGTTCTTTCCTTCCTCTGGTTGTATTTCCATTGACCACCAGGATGCCAGATCTGTGAACACACCAGGTTTTTACCATCTCCCTGCTCCTTCACAGCTCCCACGGGGAAAAGGAGTTGACTTCTGGACATGCCCGGTGGAGACCCTCTGTATGTTACCATATATATTGCTACACATAAGCTTGCCTTCCTTATCCAACCGGTTTACCTTTCCTGTGAGAGTTGACCAGCATTTGGCACTACTTACACCTACCTGCGCCTCTCCTGAGGAAGCGAGAATTACCTCAAGAAACGCGTAGAGATCAGTCGCGCAGCAGCTCCAGATTGATTGAGGTATCTGTATGGTGCCTTCAGGTCCCGCATATCTAATTCTTTTATATGTACTCTATGTAGCATTATTCATGTTCATTATTTATAACTTCTTTATCACTGTGGTACACATGTTTTTAAATGTATGTTAATAAATCTTTCATATTTTTACAGTTACTGTCTGAGGTGTGACTCTTTAAAGTCCCGTGGGCAAAATGTTTTTTTCTGTGTTGTACATACGATTATTAATGGAGTTCCCCAAAACAGAAAAGGCTTCATCCACATAGCGTAAAATCCCAAAATGTATTGTACAGAAATAAAATGAATGCACTTACAAGATAGAAGCAGATAAAACACCTTAATCTGTACGCTTAGGCCACCACATATGCACAAAACCTGTCCCTTTGGGACACGAGAGTAACGGTGACGTCAGCACGTCACCGCGTCCTACGCGTTTCGTCATACATTGACGTCGTGCCCCAGAATGTGGTTTTGATACACATGATCACATTTTAGGGTGGTGGATGGTGGCGAAACTCACCTGGAACATTAGATTACATCACTTGTGAACTTATGTGTTTTTTATGTTTTTATATATTCAACAGTCCAACTTTTTAAAGCTATACTGTATCTGGACTGTGCTAATATCTCACAGAAAAGTTGCAGCTTATCAATTGTTTTTTATAGCGCTGTTATTTTCTTTTACATAAATACATATACACATGATATATACAGTATATATTTATATATAAAGTTGTGCTCATAAGTTTACATACCCTGGCAGAATTTATGATTTCTTGCCCATTTTTCAGAGAATATGGATGATAAAACAAACTTTTCTCTTCTTTCACTCATGGTTAGTGTTTGGCTGAAGCCATTTATTATCAATCAACTGTGTTTACTCTTTTTAAATCATAATGACAACAGAAACTACCCAAATGATCCTGATCAAAAGTTAACATACCCCAGTTCTTAATACCGTGTATTTCCCCCTTTACCATCATTGACAGCCTGAAGTCTTTTGTGGTATTTGTTGATGAGGCTCTTTATCTTCTCAGATGGTAAAGCTGCCCATTCCTCTTGGCAAAAAGCCTCCAGTTCCTGTAAGTTCTTGGGCTAACTTGCATGAACGGCACGGTTTGAGATCTCCCCAGAGTTGACAGGTTGACTTGGCCTTGTGTTTTGGATCATTGTCATGTTGGAATGTCCGAGTACGTCCCATGCGCAGCTTCCTGGCTGATGAATGGAAATGTTCCTCCAGTATTTTTTGATAACATACTGCATTCATCTTGCCATCAATTTTGACCAAATTTCCTGTGCCTTTGTAGCTCACACATCCCTAAAGCATCTGCGATCCACCTCCGTGTTTCACAGTAGGGATGGTGGACCTTTAATCATAGGCCTTGTTGTCTCCTCTCCAAATGAAGTGTTTATGGTTGTGGCCAAAAAGCTCAATTTTGGTCTCATCACTCCAAATGACTTTGTGGCAGAAGGTTTGAGGCTTGTCTCTGTGCTGTTTGGCGTATTGTAAGCGAATATTTTGTGGCATTTGCGTAGTAATGGCTTTCTTGTGACTCGACCATGCAGCCCATCTTTCTACAAGTGCCTCCTTATTGTGCATCTTGAAACAGCCGCACCACATGTTTTCAGAGAGTCCTATATTTCACCTGAAGTTTTGTGGGTTTTTTATTTGCATCCCGAACAATTTTCATGGCAGTTGTGGCTGAAATTTTAGTTGGTCTACCTGACCGTGGTTTTGTTTCAACAGAACCCCTCATTTTCCACTTCTTGATTAGAGTTTGAACACTGCTGATTGGCATTCTCAATTCCCTGGATATCTTTTGATATCCCTTTTCTGTTTTATACAGTTCAACTACCTTTTCCCTGCAGATCCTTTGACTTTTGCTTTCCCCATGACTCAGAATCCAGAAACGTCAAGGCAGCACTGGATGAAAGATGCAAGGGTCTGTCAGGAGTCCAGAAACTCATTGACCTTTTATACACACACTAATTACAAGCAAACAGATCACAGGTGAGGATGGTTACCTTTAATAGCCATTCAAACCACTTTGTGTCAACTTGTGTGCATGTTATCAGGCCAAAATCACCAGGGTATGTAAACTTTTGATCAGGGTCATTTGGGTAGTTTCTGTTGTGATTATGATTTTAAAAAGTGTAAACACAGTTGATTGATAATAAATGGCTTCAGCCAAACACTAACCATGAGTGAGAGAAAAGTTTGTGTTATCATTCATATTCTCTGAAAAAATGTATTTTATTGGGATTTTATGTGACAGACCAACACAAAGTGGCACATAATTGTGAAGTGGAAGGAAAATAATAAATGGTTTTCAAACTTTTTTTACAAATATGTGAAAAAAGTGTGTGTGTGTGTGTGGGGGGGGGGGGGGGGGGCATTTGTATTCAGCCCCCTTTACTCTGATACTCCTAACTAAAATCCAGTGGAACCAATTGCCTTCAGAAGTCAGGGTTAGGTTATAAAAAGATCTCCCAAGCTTTGAACATCTCACAGAGCTCTGTTCAATCCATCATCGGAGAATGGAAAGAGTATGGCACAACTGCAAACCTACCAAGACATGGCCGTCCACCTAAACTGACCGGCCGGGCAAGGAGAGCATTCATCAGAGAAGAGCCAAGAGGTCCATGGTAACTCTGGAGGAGCTGCAGAGATCCACAGCTCAGGGGGGAGAATCTGTCCACAGGACAACTATTAGTCGTGTTCTCCACAAATCTGCCCTTTATGGAAGAGTGACAAGAAGAAAGACATTGGAGAAAGAAAGTCATAAGAAGTCCTGTTTGTAGTTTGTGAGAAGCCATGTGGAGGACACAGCAAACATGTGGAAGAAGGTGATCTGGTCACATGAGACCAAAATTCTACTTTTTGGCCTAAAAACAAAACGCTATGTGTGGGGGGAAAACTAACACTGCACATCACCCTGAACACACCATCCCCACCGTGAAACATGGTGGTGGCAGCATCATGTGGTGGGGATGCTTTTCTTCAGCAGGGACAGGGAAGCTGGTCAGAGTTGATGGGAAGATGGATGGAGACAAATACAGGACAATCTTAGAAGAAAACCTGTACGCATGACTGGACTTTTCGTCGGAGTTCTATTGGAGTCCTGACGAAACGGACTTGCCTACACACGATCACACCAAACTCCGACTGATTCGAACGTGATGACGTACGACTGGACTAGAATAAGGAAGTTCATAGCCAGTAGCCAATAGCTGCCCTTGTGTTGTTTTTGGTCCGTCGGACTAGCATACATGGTTACACGGCATTCCATCGCACTGACATTAGATGCCGCTGTCTGAGGAGGACTACACCGATCGGATGGCTGGGCCTTAGAAGGTTGGGTGAGAGATACACCAGTTTACACTTCAGGTCCGCTGTGGCCGCGGTGCACCGTTGGATCACTGATCCTGTTGCTTGCTGTGGATTTTTTAAAGGCTTTTATGTTTCAGTTTAAAAGTGAGTGTAACCATTGAAGTGTGTTTGAAGTGATTTTAATAAATCTGTCAAAATGGTATCACGCTATGTGGAGCACTTTATTCATTTTTTCACATATGGAGCTGGCTTGATTGGATTCACGGTTCATCACATGCAACCCAGGTGTGGTTCAATTGCTGTTTTGCCGAACGCGAGAGTGGAAGGCTATACAATCTGGTGAGTGTGCTCTTCAGAGGGAGTGGTGTCACTATTACGGTGGTGTGGTGGAAGAGTAGAAGATTTTTCACACAAGAAGATTGAAAAACAACTGTTGAACTTATTCATTCATTTCTTGTACTTTATTATTTAATAGTGACACTTTTCACTGGGTGTTAAAGAAATTTCTTTTCATGATAAAAATAATATTTTTCATGACACTATTATTATTTTTATGTATAAGTAGAGGGTCATAGGCATTATGCTGTTCGGACCCATTATTTTACACAATTTATATTAGCGCTGCTATCTCTATCTGTACACGTGTGAGAGGTATAGTTTTGGGATTCTGATCAGTTTACGCATTTATTTAAGTAGCAGCTTTTTTCACTGTACACTGTGTATGTACACACATTTTGTATTCATTTACACATCTTTTATATAGCTTTGCACTTTTCTTTGGCGCAGTGGAGTAAGAGAGATTCAGGGGCGGTTTATTTGTATATCTCTTGCTACAAACCATAATACATCCATCTTCCCTGCTGAAGAGTGGATACATTTTGGCGTGGGATTCTCCCTATCCCCCAGTGGACGGAGGGACGCATGTTTCGCCCTGCATATTGGTGGTGGACACCCGGAAGCATGCAATTGCAAAGTGTATCTTTTCTATTGTAGAAATGTATTCATGATAATCATTCACCCCATAAGAAAATTGAGTACTGTCCGTGATACTTTTTTTATTTGCACTAACATACAATTTTTTAAGGACAAGCTTTCGGGGTATGTCCCCTTCTTCATGGTCCAAGCTGTACCGATTCACAAATTTTTTAGCAGAATGTTAAAAAAAAAAAATTACCACATGTAGCGCCCTGCTCCTGATGGGCAGGTGCTATCTATGTAAATTTAAGTTGTCTGAAGGTGTAGTTTAGCTCAGACTAATTATGGTAAATTCGCTGGTTTCTGCACCAGTTCAGTGTCAGTTTCCACTTGGCCGCAGGTGTCGCTGTAGCCACCGGTAAGTGTTGGAAATGCAACAGGCTGGATGCATTGGGTACCCCTTTCACTCAGAAACAGCCCGGTGGGAGTGGTTCACTCACTGTGCATTCTGGGTAAGGGTACTTAAGGTACAGGCGCCAATTTGTCGGGGTTCGTTGTTCCCGACCTGAAGGCCCTCCTGGCCCAGGGTGTGCCGTGGCAGCTCTGCTGTCTCGGGTCCAGCTGGCCAGAGGCTTTGGGCCTACTGATCCAGAGGGTGGTCCTGTGTTGTCTTGCCTGCGGGGAGAAGCCGATCGATTGAAGGAAACCAGGGGAGGACCTCTCTGGAGGTGACCGAGCCAAGTATGCTGGTATCTCCAGAGGAGCCTGGAAACTCAATTGAAGGATGCAACCCGGGTCACCTACCTCACAGCATCTCCGGATCGGCTGAAAGAAACTGGTACTGTGCAGTTATGCTTTATTCTTGCAAAAGTTTGGTTACACGTCCTGTGGCAGAGGATTGTGTAATGACCGTAACGTGACTTTTCAAGTCTGTGGCAGAGACTATGACCGAGCGTCGTATCGGCTGCTTGGTCAGTGAGAGAGGCCTGTCCGGTGATTGATATATCCAGTTGTGGAAACCGTTTGTCCTCTGGATTGAAGAAATACCCCGATCCGCAATACCAGGTACCTGAATCTCCCTTAACCCTCCACCCCTCTATCTGACTTTGTCAAGTAAAAGAATTGGAGAAAAAGAAACTGTGTGTTTGGTGTAGACATCATTGAACATACTTATAATAGGAAGCCCTGTGACGGATACGGTGGAACGGTGAGGTAACGGTAAGCCCAATTTAAACCAGCAGCTCCTTCGGGGGTCAGTGCTACACACATCTCTGAGGGAAAGAAAAGAGAAAAAAAAGAGAAAAACCAAACACATACAAATCAATGGTAATAAAGATAGCAGCAGAGTTAGTGAGATAAGACAGAGGGAGAGCTATAGACTGGAGGGGGGGGGGGGGGGTGATAGTCACAGAGGGGGTCGTAAAACTTTAGTATAAAGGGTAAGGAAACCAATATCTAAATTCAGGCCATTATTTTTTGTGTCAAAAAGAATTATCATTCTTAGTTCAAACGTTTTCCTTTCCTGGATAGTTCTGAAAATCTCTTTAAGAACTAAAACATCTTCTATAGTGTGTATAGATAGTAGGCACACCAGCCCTCTGGTAGGGCTTGGTGATTTTTCTTTTCTTGGACTTTGTCCATATCCTTTTGTTTTTTTTTGTTTTTTTTACCCCCCCCCCCCCCTTTTTTTTTTTTTTTCTCCAGTGTTTTGTCCTATTTGTGGACCTTGAGTAGCTCAGGGCCCCTAGAGAGGGAACCCCTCTTTTTACAAGTTCCCCTTTTGGGTTTTTTTTTTGTTCTTTTAACCCCCCCCCCCCCTTTTTTTTCTTTTTCTTAGGATTGCTAGGGGGTCTTCTTCGGCATCTCTACTGAAACTTTGTACCTATAATGTCAAAGGCCTAAACAATGAGTCAAAAAGAGGACAGATTTTATATAGTCTGCATAAAGCTAAGGCAGATATAATACTCCTCCAGGAGACCCACTTTCGCACTGAAAACATCCCTGCATGCTCTGGTAAACATTACTCTCAGTGGTTTCATAGCACTATGTCTGGTTCGAAGGCCAGGGGGGGGTCTCCATTGCTTTTCATAAAAATTTACCGGCTCAATATTTGGAACATATAGCTGATACTAATGGTAGATACCTTTTACTTAAATTCCGGATGTGGGATAAACTCTTCACAATCGCTAATTTTTATATTCCGAATCATGATCAATCCACGACCATTTCTCGCTATCTTCGTCTTCTAGTGGATTTTGCTGAAGGTGTTATTCTTGTAGGAGGAGATCTCAATTTTAGCCTTGGAGCCTCAGTTAGACACCTCTGCCCAAACGCTCCAATATTTCTTATTCTCAGCTGAGGGCCCTGAAGAAACAATTGTTTGACCATAGACTACTTGATTTATGGCGGATGTTATACCCCACAGACCGTAATTTTTCATATTTCTCATCAGCACATAAATCTTACAGTAGGCTAGACTATTTTCTATCAGGTCCAAAGGTTTTGGAGTGGAACCCGTCGATGGAAATGGGGTCATTTATCTGGTCAGACCATTCACCTGTATTTTTATCAATACACCCCCCCCCCCCCCCCAGACTCGAGGTACAAGCTGGTCTTGGCGCTTAAATGATAGGCTTATGTCTGATCCATTCTGCCATAAGGCAATTATAGAAGCAATTGGTAACTTTGTTTCTGATCACGAACAGGACGAGACTACAAGGGTTATTTATCCAACATGGCTCTCGTCTTAAAAAAGAAAGATCAGTGGCCATTCAAAATTCCCTGTCAAAGCTTCATTCATTGGAAACATTACACAAAGCCTCACAGTCTCCAGAAGTATTAGCCAACATAACGTCTACAAGGGTATCTTTATTGCAGCTTATGGAAGAATCGCATAGTTCATACCAACAGAAATGTGCCTTAAATAACTATAGATATGGAAACAAATGTGGGAGACATTTAGCACGAATATTACATCCTCGTCCTCCTCAGACCTTTATAGCTAGCATAAGGAAGTTATCGGGGGAAATCACTTCCGACCCGCAAAATCTCCATCAAACATTTAGAGAATATTTTTCAGCTCTCTACAATTTGGCCCAACCATCCTTTGTGGAGAACGAGGGATCAAATACCTGTAGCATTGAAGACTATGTACAAGAAACCTCTATTCCAACATTAGAAGATGACCATAGGGAATTATTGGACAACCCTTTCTCAATGGAAGAACTACTGGGAGTAATTACAGACATTCCATCAGGGAAGAGTCTGGCCCAGATGGATTTACCCCAAAATTCTATAAAACAAATAAAGAATATCTGTCTCCATTTACGCTACAGGTGTTTAACTCCATTTCCTCTACAAACACATTTTCGACTCAAACATTGGAAGCCCATATTACTCTGATCCCCAAACCAGATAAAGACTTAACATTATGTTCTAGTTATCGTCCAATATCTTGCAGTAGACAAAAAAATTTATGCTAAATTGATTGAGTCACATCTTCAATCCTTTATACCTAGCCTGGTACATAATGACCAAGCCGGATTTGTTCAAGGAAGAGAAACACGTGACAATACAATAAAAACCTTTTTCTTATGGGCCATGCTCAAATGGCTAAAATACCAGCATGCCTCCTCTCGGTAGACGCGGAGAAGGCTTTCCACTGGGTTGGGTGCTCTTCTCTTGGGCATTCACTAAAGCAAATAGGGTTGGGTCCAAATTTACTTAATAAGATCTTGGCATTATACTCCAAACCAAATGCTAGAATGAGGATTAATGGCTCACTGACCACAAGTTTTCCTATACAAAATGGCACCCGTCAGGGATGCCCCCTATCCCCTTTGCTTTATGTTCTAGTAGTGGAACATTTAGCAATAGCAATCAGACAGAACCCCTCAATTACAGGTATAAAGCTAGACCAACAGAAATAAAACTTGCTTTGTTTACAGACGATCTGCTACTTTATATTACCAATCCACATATCTCTATGCCTTCTATTCTATTGGAATTCCAGCGCTTTGGAGCTCTGAGTAATTTCAAGGTAAACGTTTCGAAATCAGAAATTCTTAATGTGTCACTTCCACCACATCAAGTGATGATGCTGAAAAATAACTTTCCATTCAGATTTTGCTCTTCTTCATTAAAGTACTTAGGACTTGACTTGACCCAGCTATACTTGACAAATTATATTCCCCTTAATTCAACGTACTCTACAAGATCTAAAAAAATATGATTTAAACCAATATTCTTGGTTTAGGAGGATCAACATATTGAAAATGGATATAATACCACGTTTTTTGTATCTCTTTTAAAATATCCCTGTTACTATTCCTAGATCGTTTTTTTTCTACTTTACAATCCGCTTTTGTCAAGTTTATCTGGGGCATTAAGACCCCTTTCACACTGGGGCGGTTTGCAGGCGTTATTGCGCTAAAAAAAACGCCTGCAAACCGCCCCTAAACAGCCTCCGCTGTTTGTTCAGTGTGAAAGCCTGGGGGGCCACTTGGTGCTAGGAACCCCAGCTTTGGATATGTTATGATACCAGTTCCACTAGGTTTGCACACCAAATTTGGGGTTCCTAGCACCAAGTGGCCCTGAGATACGGGGCCCCTAATTCGGTTCGGAAAATGTTTTTTTTTTGCTGCAGAAAAGTGCTTGACTCGAGTATAAGGAAGGGGGGCACTTTCAGCACAAAAAAATGTGCTGAAAAATTCGACTTATACATAAGAATATAAGGTAGGTGGTAATTTACCCTGACAAAGAATCTGGTTCACTCTTCGATGAGATTCCATATGAGGAAATGAGTCCGGTCTACTGCAGGTGGGAATTGTGGATTGCCAAATAAAGGTGTCATTGGTCCTATCTGCGAAGAAAGCCCTAGTCGCACAATCTTTTTGGACCACAAGCTCAATAGGTGAGATGTAAGAAAGGGTGGAGAAAAAGAGATATCTCAGTGAGTACCCCGAAAGGGTAAATCTAACCAAGGAAGAGCCTGGAGATCAAACTGATTCAGCCCCTGTTCTATTGATACCCATTGTTTGGTATCTGAGTGGTGAAACCAGCTCACTAGTCTGGTCAGGACTGCCGCCACATAATAGAAGTAGAGATTCGGTGCGCCCGCTCCTCTTTTCGTTTTAGGTAATGTTAGCATTTTCCAATTTAATCTGGGATCTCTTAGGCCCCTTTCACACTGGGGCGGTAGGGGGCGTCGGCGGTAAAACAGCGCTATTTTTAGAGCTGTTTTACCACGGTATTCGGCCGCTAGCGGTGCGGTTTTAACTCCCCGCTGGCGGCCGAAAAAGGGTTAAAACCCCTCAACTGTGTCCATCTGCAGCAATGTCATTTTGGGACCCTTTGGAGACCCCAAATTTTGGCTGCAGCTAGGAGGCATCTAGGAACCCTTAACTATCGAGTTTGAAGTTCAGGGGACCTATGGCTGCAAATGGGCACAGTGAGGCTGCAAATGGGCATTGCTGACCCTCTTTTCCACTTACAGTAGCTGTGCATTTTTCACCCTCGTCTTATACTCGGGTCAATAAGTTTTTCCCATTTTTTTTGTGGTAAATTAGGGCCTCGACTTATACTCGGAATGACTTATACTCGAGTATATACAGTATATTGAATTTAATACCAACGCACCAGCCTTCATTTATGCAATTGATGGAATTTCAACAATTATTGTCTTTCTTATCCTCTATTTCTCTAAACCAATCCTTCAATAGAGACTTAAATTTGTTTGAGTCCATCCTGTTGCAAAGAAACAGACCAAAACATGTTCTATCAGCAATATACAAGATTCTTATCTTAAAAAATCACCCTGAGGCCCCCAGAATTCACAAACAAATGGGCACGTGATCTTAATATTCAAATTGGAACAGAAGAGTGGGAAAAGTCCTTTACTTACACACATTGTTTGTCATTGACAACTAAAGCCCAAGAGACAAGCTATAAGCTTGTCTCCCGTTGGTACCGATGTCCAACAACCATGCAACGAATATACCCAGATACGTCGGACAAATGTTGGAGATGTCACTCTGCCAAGGGCTCGCTGCTACACATATGGTGGCACTGCCCTCAAATTCGCCAATTCTGGGATATGATTATGCAGCTGTATACTACAGTTACAGGGGAGTTAATCCCCAACACACCTCAAATGACTCTGCTATCCATTTTACCAGGTTCATATAAAAGTATCAAACAAGGTTTACTAAGACATTGGTTAATAGCAGCCAGATTGAATATTCCGCGATATTGGCGAACTACACAAGCCCCTTCAGTTAATGAATGGATAGTAGAAATTGACCTAATTGAGAAGATGGAGACCCTCCTGTCACATGAATTGGACACATATGAAAAATGTGCTCAGATATGGGCCCCCCTGGAGGACATTTAGGGAAACGCCTGGAAATTAGGGGGCAAATAGAAATTTAATCTAAAAGAATATCTATTGGGGTATTGGTAAGAGATGTCCTTATGCTGTACTCCCTGATTATCCCCCCCCTTTTTTTTTTTTTTTTTATGTTTTTGTCATGATAGTTTGTATTAAGAGATTGTATGATGTTTTCTTGATGGTGTGGCTATACCATCAATGTATGTTTGAATTGTTTATTTGTTAAAAAAATCAATAAAATTGAGATTACAAAAATAATCTTGCAAAAGTTTGGTTAGACGTCCTGTGGCAGAGGATTGTGTAATGACCGTAACGTGATTTTTCAAGTCTGTGGCAGAGACTATGACCGAGCGTCGCATCGGCTGCTCGGTCAGTGAGAGAGGCCTATCTGGTGATTGATATATCCAGTTGTGGAAACCGTTTGTCCTCTGGATTGAAGAAATACCCCGATCCGCCATACCAGGTACCTGAATCTCCCTTAACCCTCCATCCCTCTATCTGACTTTGTTAAATAAAAGAATTGGAGAAAAAGAAACTGTGTGTTTGGTGTAGACATCATTGAACATTCTTATAATAGGAAGCCTTGTGACGGATACGGTGGAACGGTGAGGTAACGGTAAGCCCAGTTTAAACCAGCAGCTCCTTCGGGGGGGTCAGTGCTACACACATCTCTGAGGGAAAGGAGAAAGAAAAAAAAAGAGAAAAACCAAACACATACAAATCAATGGTAATAAAGATAGCAGCAGAGTTAGTGAGATAAGACAGAGGGAGAGCTATAGACTGGAGGGGGGGGGGGGGGGGGGGGGGTGCTAGCCACAGAGGGGGTCGTAAAACTTTAATATAATGTGTAAGGAAACCAATTTCTAAATTCAGGCCATTATTTTTTGTGTCAAAAAGAATTATCATTCTTAGTTCAAACGTTTTCCTTTCCTGGATAGTTCTGAAAATCCCTTTAAGAACTAAAACATTGAGGTCTTCTATAGTGTGGTCCGGCTGTGAGAAGTGATGTCCCACAGGTGTGCAGAAACTGTCTTCTTTATGAACATTTCTTTTTTCAAAAAAATGGGTTCAGACGCAAAAGTTTTTTTACGTTTCAGACGCCAAACGCAGCTAAACGCGGGTACCGCGTTTAGCCGCGTTTGCGTTTATAAGTGTTTTTTACAACCCAACTTTGGGGCCCCAAAGTCGGGTCACAAAATGCCATTCTCTGCTGCAGAAAAGTGCTTCACATTTTGCGATCCGAATTTGGGGCCCCATATCTCGAGGCCACTTGGTGCTAGGAACCCCAAATTTGAAGTGCTAACACAGTTGGACTAACAATATAATTAGGGTTGTCCCGATACCGATACTAGTATCGGTATCGGCACCGATACCGAGCATTTGCCCAAGTACTTGTACTCGGGCAAATGCTCTCGATGCTTCCCCCGATACCTAGAGGACAGCTGTGATCGGCGGTGGGGGAGTTACAAGATTCTCCCCCCCGCCGGCTTTCAGCTGCTTTAGTGACACAGCGATGATCGCTCACCGCTGACTGTCACTGCATCCTCCTCCATGCCCCCTCCTTTCCTCTGTCCCTCTCCGCTGTCCCCCTCCGTTCCCCTCTCCTTCTCTGTGCCTCTCCGCTGTGACTGTCCCCTCCAATCCCCTCTCCTTTTCTGTCCCCCTCCGTTCCGCCGTCCCCCTCCTCCTTGCTTTGTGAATAGACAGAGTCAGCTGACTCTGTCCATTCACATAACTGAAACATTGTAACCTCCTGTGATTACGATGTGTCAGTTTATGAATGGAGAGGAGCCGCTGTCTTCTCTCCATTCATTCTCAGTGCAGCTGAGGCTGCAGAGGAAGGGACTGGGGAATCTCTATCCTCGGTCTCTTTCTCTGTCTCAACGGGGAGATATCAGAGGTCTGTTAAGACCCCTGATATCTCACCAAAGCCCCCCAACAGGGCTGATAAAAAAAAAAAAAACACATATTGCAATAAAGTATAAAAAAAATATTATTTTAAAAAATAAAAATTGTAAATAAATAATAAATAAAAAAAACACACACACATACACCGTTCACCCCCTCAACACCCCCCCCACCCCCCAAAAAAAGAAAGCACTGTTAAAAAAAAAACAAAAAAAACCAAAACACTGTCACGTGACATTAAAAAAAAAGTATCGGTAATCGGTATCGGCGAGTACTTGAAAAAAAGTATCGTACTTGTACTCGGTCCTAAAAAAGTGGTATCGGGACAACCTTAAATATAATATATCCAAATTTGGGGTTCCTAGCACCAAGTAGCCCTGAGATATGGGGCCCCACATTGGGGCCACAAAATGCCATTCTCTGCTGCAGAAGTGCTTGACATTTTGCGACCCAACTTTGGGGCCCCATATCTTGGGGCCACTTGGTGCTAGGAACCCCAAATTTAAAGTGCTAACACAGTTGGACTAACAATATAACATATCATACCATATCTCGGGGCCACTTAGTGCTTAGTGCCACTTAGTGCTAGGAACCCCAAATATGTTGTATTGTTAGTTCTACTTTGTTAGCACACCAAATTTGGGGTTCCTAGCACTAAGTGGCCCCGAGATACTGGGCCCCAAATTTGGGTCGCAAAATGTCATTCTCTGCTCTGCAGACGCTTCTAGACGCAAATGCGGCTAAACGCGGCATGCAAACTCGGCAAAACGGGCGTTTCTAAACGCTGGTTTCAGCTTTTAAAAACCTGTGTTCAGCAGAGTTTGCACCAGCGTCTCATGTGCATGAGGCCTTAGGGCCCTATGTGTTCAGGGATGGTGCACCCAGGTATTTAGACCTATCATAGAAGACTTTCTGAGCCTGCAGGTAGTGGGGACGGTTGCTGCACCTGTGCTTACTGAGTGCACTAAAATGCAGGGATTGAATGCACAGAGGCTAAAAGCCCCCATGTAGACTCATAGAAAATTGGTAGACATGTTATACTTGTAAGTGGACAGAAGAGGGAGCTCTTGTACAAGTTTCAGCTTTGGGCACAGAGGATGCAAATTATAAAGCAGAGCAGCAAAGTCCAGGTCTTATCAGGCTCTGCCCAGAGGTCATATTCTGGGATGTCTCCTGTAGTCAGTGACAGGCGGCGATATTATAATGTGATTATATTTTATCTCCTGGAACTGGATGGAAAATAACACTGTGACTGCGCCAAACACTCCTTACCAGGAAATCATCGCTGATGTCATAGAAACTTTGTATCTCCTAATAAGATCATTCATGGATGGGATTTATTTCATGATACCAACAAAGTGTCACATCCAACAAGGAATGTTATGTTATAAAGCTGAACTCTGGGATACAAAAATCTAAAATAAATAAATACCAATAAATAAAACTAAATAAAAAAATCTAAATGCATCGGTCATGTGTATTCTTCTGGAATCTCGGTGATCTTTGTGTATTTCCCCAGATCTGTGCAGGAATCCAGTGTGAGACTTCCTGTAATAAAGACCGCTCACTGCTGCCCTCTCCCTGTTTAGTGGGACTGGTCTTGTCTCCACCCCCCTCCTGTTTTCTGCAGGCAGCCTGTAGTGGATGGATCCTGTTGGGCCCCTCCCACAGCTCTGCTCTCTCTCCTTGTGCAGGGGGACTGGTCTTGTCTCCACCCTCCTGTAGATTTCTGTAGTGGGTGGAGCTTTGACGGGCCCCTCCCACAGTTCTGCTTTCTCTCTCTTTGTGCAGGGGGACTGGTCTTGTCTCCACCCCCTCCTGTAGATTTCTGCAGTGGGTGGAGCTTTGATGGCCCCTCCCACAGCTCTGCTCTCTCTCTTTGTGCAGGGGGGACTGGTCAGGTCTCCGCCCCCTCCTGTAGATTTTTTGCAGTGGATGGAGCTTTGATGGGTCCCTCCCACAGCTCTGCTCTCTCTTTGTGCAGGGGGACTGGTCTTGTCTCCTCCCCCTCCTGTAGATTTATGCAGTGGGTGGAGCTTTGATGGGTCCCTCCCACAGCTCTGCTTTCTCTCTCCTTGTTCAGGGGGACTGGTCTTGTCTCCGCCCTCCTCCTGTAGATTTCTGTAGTGGGTGGAGCCTGCTGGACGGCCATGTCTTGGTAGGTTTGCAGTTGTGCCATACTCTTTCCATTTTCCGATGATGGATTGAACAGAGCTCCGTGAGATGTTCAAAGCTTGGGAGATTTTTTTATAACCTAACCCTGCTTTATACTTCTCCACAACTTTATCCCTGACCTGTGTGGTGTGTTCCTTGTAGTAAATAGATAAGATGCGCTGTGATTTGACTCTCCCAAATACTAAACAATATCATGTCAAATGTGTAACAACTGACATGAAAATAGCGATCTAAGATATGTTCTACAAATAATTGAAACAAACTTAGAATAACTCACAGTGTATACAAAACATATGAATTGCGAGTTCGAAAGAACCTGCTACAAAAAAATGCAGCTAATAAACATACGTGTGCAACAAAACATTGGTAATGAAAATAAACAATATTCCACAGTTCATGTGTTCACATAAATATAAAAAATAGAAGTGATTCCGGCTTCCGACATGCAGTTCCAACAGGATAATCGCAGTGCAAATGGATTATTTCCACATGATAATTCACCACCACGGTGCTGTGTATATATAAGGCGCGCCGCTTACCGGAAGAAACGATCCCACCAGGAGATCATATGCATATGTGTGAATTCTCCTCCGAAGTCAAGTGGTCAGCCGGCTCCAAAAAGCAAAATCAGCCTCATATATCTCCTTGATCTCGTTCGCCTCTATTCCCAGTCAAAGTTTTCTGAGAGGAAACGCGCCGGGTCGGAGCTAGCAACGCGCACCGTTCTGCAGGCGGCCGTGCACGATCACATTACATACTGATCGATTGTAACGCCTTGGATGTAAGTGCATTATTTTATTCAATAAATTAGATTGTACACAGTAATGCCCTATGAGCCTCCTCTATTGCCTGGTGTGACAAACGAGATCAAGGAGATATATGAGCCTGATTCTGCTTTTCGAAGCCGGCTGACCACTTGACTTCAGAGGAGAACAGTGGCAGCTGGTGGAATATTTTTTGGGGGGGCGGCAAACAATGCACCCACATTCACAACCCCCCCCCCCCGGTCGGCGATTCACCCGCTAGCCCCCCTCGGTCGGTTGCCGGCTGACCACTTGACTTCAGAAAAGAACAGTGGCAGCTGGTGGAATATTTTTTGGGGGGGCGGCAAACAATGCACCCACAGCCACCTCCCCCCCAAAGGTCAGTCAGTTGCCGGCTGACCACTTGACTTCAGAGGAGAACAGTGGCAGCTGGTGGTATTTTTGAGGGGGGGGGGTGGCAAACAATACACCACCCCCCCAGTGTGTCGGTCGGCCACACAGCTATCAGGACGGGCAGGCTCAGTACAGTACTCACACTGTCGCTCCTCTCTGCCCATACTCTGCATGGCAGCAGCTCCTCCCGATGGCCGCCGCCCCCAGAGCCCGCTGCCATACCATCCCTACCCCCTCCTCCTCCTCCAAGACCAATGGGCTCGCTTGTCCTTTCGGCCAGTTGGGACATGGGGTCATAGGACTCGCTTCCTGATTGATGTTCATTCGCTATTGTCACACAACTGGGTGGGCTCGGGGGGCATTGCTCTGCGCCCCCCGAGCCCACCCCTTTTTAAAGCTTATTAGAACCTCTGGCTCTAATCACGTGCTTCAAAAAAAAACAAACCTCCATTGAAATCAATGCATCTGGCGCCCCGCATGTGGATTAGTGGGCCCGGACGCATGGATGGGTGGGGCCCGTGTGCCCCTAATGGACAGGCCGCCACTGGAGGAGAAGTCATATGCATATGATCTCTTGGTGGGATCGTTTCTTCTGGTAAGCGGCGCTATATATATATATATATATAGATATAGATATAGATAGAGATATATATATATACACACACATACACACACACACACACAAACACACATATATGTATATATACAGGGCTTTTTTTCAGCGGAAACGCGGGGAACGCAGTTCCGGCACCTCCAGTATTAAATGTATGTAATAGCATGGGGTGTGGGGTGTGCTGGAGGGTCTATTGTCACTGGTGGGGATCTGATTTTGTGTGAGGGTCTATTGTTGCTGATGGGGAATCTATTGTTGCTGGGGGGTCTTATGTTGCTGGAAGGGATCTACTGTTGAGGGAGAGGTCTATTTTTACTGGCTGTTGGAGGATCTATTGATGCTGGCTGCTGGGAGATCTGTTGTTGCTGCAGGGGAGGGGGTCTAATGTTGCTTGGGTGGATATTTTGTTACTGGGTGTGATATTTTGTTGTGGGTGGTTCCATAGGTGTGTGCAGCCTATTGCATTAGGGTGTTCACCCTAAATCTCAAACACACATGCATGTGTATGTGTCTACATATATATGACCCAGGCAAATTGATCTCTCTGCCGGCACAGTGAAAGAGAAGAGCATAGACATTTCTCTTATGGCAGAGCCGGTAAGAGGTAGATCTTTCACATGTTCCTGCTGCTACACAGAGCGATAATACTAATGTGCATGGGGTATTAGGGTGTGCCTGGGCACACCTGGCACACCCTGTGCGCACGCCTATGGGTGGTTCACTGTTGCTGCAGGGAATCTATTGTTGTTGGGGTGGAGTCCATTGTTGCTGGGGGAGTCTATTTTTGTGTGGGGATCTATTGCTGGGATTCTATTGGTGCTGGCTGCAGGGGATCTATTTTACTGCTTTTCTTTTTATCATCAACATGTTTCAACATACAAATGATTTAGCACCACAAAATGATACTTGGTTCTGTATTCTCTAAAACGGGTAGTACTGGTAGGTGGGTAGGGGGTGGAATCAAGGGACGGGACGGTGGTCAGAGGTGGGTAGGGGGCAGAGACAGGGGGTGATTTAGATGGGAGGAGTTCCTGCACCTTTTCTCCGAGAAAAAAAGCCCAGTGGTTCTAGACTTTTCATGTGGAAATGATTGATTTGTACTACGATTATCCTGTTGGAACTGCATGTGCACACCTCCCAACTTTTTGAGATGGGAATGAGGGACACCTATCAGCAAAAGTATGCAGGTATAGGACACACCCCCTTGCCACGCCCCCTTAAAGGAGAATTGTACAAAAAAAAAAAAAAAAGATTGGTTAAACCCACAAGTGCTTTTTTTTTACCACTACTATTCCTTTATATTGGCCTTTTGGAATTTACAAATGCAGCAATTTAGAAATCAGATGAAAGGTTTAGCGCTGCAAAACACTTTTTGATAGATAAAAAGTGCATTTTATATACATCTATATAGATCAGACCAAAATGAGGGACAAATGAGGAGGAATGAGGGACAGAGGGACATTGCTCCAAATCAGGGACAGTCCCTCCAAATCCGGGACAGTTGGGAGCTATGTATGTGGGAAGCCGGAATCTCTTCTATTTTTTATATTTATGTGAACACATGAAAGGTGAAATATTCTTCATCTTCAATTTGTTTTTGCACACGTGTGTTTATTATCTGCATTTTTTTG
Organism: Lithobates septentrionalis; assembly: GCA_037952835.1. Taxonomy (NCBI): domain Eukaryota; kingdom Metazoa; phylum Chordata; class Amphibia; order Anura; family Ranidae; genus Lithobates; species Lithobates septentrionalis. The sequence continues at coordinate 74,151 of JBBDGP010004933.1, forward strand.
TAGCAGGTTCTTTCAAACTCGCAATTCACATGTTTTGTATACACTGTGAGTTATTCTAAGTTTGTTATAATTATTTGTAGAACATATTTTAGATCACTATTTTAACCCCTTCAATACCGGGCACTCTCGCCCCCTTCCTGCCCAGGCCAATTCTCAGCTTTCAGCGTTCTCACACTTTGACAGCGCTGTACACAGAGGACGTTCTTATCATTTTTTTCACATAAATTGAGCTTTCTTTTCGTGGTATTTAATCACTGCTGAGTTTTTGATTTTTTTGCTAAAAAAACGAAAAAAGACCGAAAATTTGGGGAGAAAACGAAAAAAAAAACAGTTTCATAGTTTGTTATAAAATGTTGAAAACAGGTAATTTTTCTCCTTTCATTGATGTGCGCTGATGAGGCTGCACTGATGGGAACTGATAGGTGGCACTGATGGGAACTGATAGGTGGCACTGATGGGAACTGATAGGTGGCACTGATGGGAACGGATAGGTGGCACTGATGGAAACGGATAGGTGGCACTGATAGGTGGCACTGATGGAAACGGATGGGTGGCACTGATGGGAACTAATAGGTGGCACTGATGGGAACTGATAGGTGGCACTGATGGGAACTGATAGGTGGCACTGATGGGAACTGATAGGTGGCACTGATGGGAACTGATAGGTGGCACTGATGGGAACTAATAGGGGGCACTGATGGGAACTAATGGGTGGCACTGATGGGAACTACTGGGTGGCACTGATGGGAACTAATAGGTGGCACTGATGGGAACTAATAGTTGGCACTGATGGGAACTAATAGGTGGCACTGATGGGAACTAATAGGTGGCACTGATGGGGACTAATAGGTGGCACTGATGGGGACTAATAGGTGGCACTAATGGAAATGGATAGGTGGCACTGATGGGAACTAATAGGTGGCACTGATGGGAACTAATTGGTGGCACTGATGGGAACTAATAGGTGGCACTGATGGAAACGGATGGGTAGCACTGATGGGAACGGATAGGTGGCACTGATGGGAACGGATAGGTGGCACTGATGGGAACAGATAGGTGGCACTGATGGGAACGGATAGGTGGCACTAATGGAAATGGATAGGTGGCACTGATGGGAACTAATAGGTGGCACTGATAGGTGGCACTGATGGAAACGGATGGGTGGCACTGATGGAAATGGATGGGTGGCACTGATGGGAAAGGATGGGTGGCACTGATGGGAACTGATGAGGCAGCACTGGTGGGCACTGATAGGCAGCACTGATGGGTGGCACTGGTGGGTACTGGTAGGCAATGGTAGTTGACACTGATGGGCACTGATGGGCACTGATTGGCAGCACTGATAGGTGGCACTGATAGGTGGCACTGGTGGGCATTGATAGGTGGTACTGATAGGCAGCAGTAATATGCACTGGCAGGTGGCACTGGTGGGCCCAGATGAGGAGGCAGCTCTCCCTGTTCATTTCCCTCTGACAGAAGCCGGTGATTGGCTTTTTTTTTTTTTTTTCTAACATCTTCAGAGAAAAAAAAAGCAGATTGCGGATCTTCTGTTTACATCATGTGATCAGCTGTGATTGGCTGACAGCTAAACACGTGGTAAGGGGCCAGGATCGCCATCATTGTATGTCAGCCGCTTTGAGACCACTAGGGGGCGCGCGCGTGCGACGCCAAAACGGATGCGGGTGGCAGGCGGCCCCGATGTCCGCCAGCCACCCGAGATCGCTCCTGAGAGCAGATCACCGCCATTACTAGTAAAAAAAAAAAAAGATGTAATATTAAAAATGCCATAAATCTATCCCCTATTTTGTAGACGCTATAACTTTTGCGCAAACCAATCAATATACGCTTATTGCGATTTTATTTGACCACAAATATGTAGAAGAATACATATTGGCCTAAACTGATGAACAAATTTGTTTGTTTACATCTTTTTTTGGGATATTTATTATAGCAAAAAGTAACAAAAAAAATGTTTACTTTTTTTTTTTCAAAATTTACGCTTTTTTGTTTATGGCGCAAAAATAAATAAAAATGCAGAGGTGATCAAATACCCCCAAAAGAAAGCTCTATTTGGGGGAAAAGAAGGACATGAATTTAATTTGGGTACAACGTGACATGACCGCGCAATTGTCAGTTAAAGCGACGCAGTGCCGTATCGCAAAAAATGGCCTGGTCATAAATCACACACATGGGTTGGACTTAATGAACTTGTGTCTTTTTTTTTCAACCTCACCTACTATGTAAAAGAGGTCAAATCCTTCCGGTCCTTAAGTGGTTAATGTACGGTTAAGAGGAAGCAAAGTGTAAACAGGGTCTTAGGGGTCAATTTATAAAACATTTTGCCAGAAGAATGTCGCAAGTATTTGTCACGGCTGTACGAATTTTCCCTAATACTCTGACTTTGTATAAATGTCGGCGCCCTCTAGTGGACAAAATGCGGTACATTTGTTGATTGAGGCATTTTATTAAGATATACCGCATTCCCGCCACTAGATGGAGCTGAAGATCATAGGAAGTCATAGTATTAGAGAATATACTGGGAAACATTTGTACAGCTTTGCAAACGCTTGTGACATTTATTCGATACACTCCGAAGTTTGTTCGTTGCGGTCTATTGTCGCTGCGCCAAGTTTATACAAAAAGAATGTGGCAGAACAACAATGTGGTGACCTCAGCAACAATCGGCATTTCTGTAGGAAGGAACTCACATTATGTAATACGTGATAATAGAGACACATTGCGATTCCGTTCTGTTGACAGCACTGTGACTGGTCGGACCTTGTCAGGGCGTTGTCCGGGTCACATGGCCCTTATCTGCAGGTAGCATCGCGGGGCAGGTGACGGTGTGACAGTGTGAGTCACACAATGGGAGCCGTCCCTGAATACACATTGTACGCCATCATATGACTTGTCATAGGATCAGAGGAAGATAATGCATGAGAGGTCATAGGTCGTCATTGTATCTGCTATCGGCAATAGGAACACATCCAGGTAAGGTGAGGGAAACCATTGTGTGATGATTCATGGTCCCTCCTGTCCCGATTGACCAACATTTGTAGAAGGAGCGCCCCCGTTCTGAGAGGTTTGGTAGGCAAAACAAACAGAAACATCCTCGGGGGAAAGATGAACCTTGTGGGCAGAGATGTGCATTGCGCTCATCGGTGGCCTTTACAGGAGCCATTCCAAGCCGGGTCTCTGGGGGTAGAACAAAGCAGAACATTGAACAAAATCAAAAACGACATACCGTATATGTTGCAGTCAGTAACTATTATTAACAAAGTATCATATCAATAACACAGTTTTATTTCCCTGTTGATCCTGCCAGTAGATCCATTATTTTTCCACTTCCTGTAACCATGCGACAATGCTGTTTGTTCTGTAGTGAAAGTGCACAGCAGGGTAGTCTAAGACAGTGTTGTCAATAGGGGAGTGCAGGCAGTACTCCTGTACAGTACCCGGGCCCCATCCGGTCACCAGAGAGGCCTGGGTCTGGCAGTGGGTTGCCTGTGCATGGACTGATACACTGTCTTTTGGCAGTGCAGGCAGGAGGACATGCTCAGCATCATTACTGGGAACTGTGGGAGTCCTGGAGGTTCTGGAAGACCCAACAAAGGTCCTGTGAGTATTGGAGGTTCTAGGAATCCTGGAATGCTGAAAGACCCAGCATGGATCCTGTGACTACTGGGAGCTGCCACAGCCCTGGAAGTAGGGGAGGTCCTGCAAGACCCGGCAAGGATCTTGTGAATACTGGGAACTCTGGAAGCCTTGGAGGTAGTGGTAGTCCTACGAATCCTGGAAATCCTGGCAGACGCGGCATAAATCCTGTGATTACTTGGAACTCTGGAAGTCCTGGAGGTAGTGGAGGTCCTATGAATCCTGAGAATCCTGGCAACCCCAAGCATGGATCCTGTGATTACTGGGAACATTGGAAGTCCTCTAGGTAGTGAAGGTCCTGGAAGAAACAGCATAGAATCTGTGAGTACTGGAGGTTCTAGGAATCCTGGACAACCCAGTATGAAACCTGAGACTTCTGGGAACTGTAAAAGTCCTGGAGATAATGGAGGTCCTGGAAGACCCAGCAAGGACCCTAAGTACTGGAGGTCCAAGGAATCCTGGAAATCCTGGCAGACCCACCATGGATCCTGTGATTGCTGAGAACTGTAGAAGTCCTGGAGATAGTGGAGGTCTTGGGAGACCCAATAAGGATCCTGTGAATACTGTAGGTCCTACCAATCCTGGAAATCCTGGCAGACCCTGCATGAATCCTATGATTACTGAGAATTGTGGAAGTCATCTAGGTAGTGTTAGTACAGGAAGAACCAGCATGGGATCTGTGTGTACTGAAGGTCCTAGCCATCCTGAAAATCCTGGATGACCCAGTATGGATCCTGTGATTACAGGGAACTGTGACAGCCCTGAAAGTAGTAGAGGTCCTGCAAGACCTGGCAAGGATCCTGTGAATACTGGAGGTCCTACGAATCCTGGAAATCCTAGTAGACCCAGCATGGATTCTGTGATTACTGGGGACTTTTGAAGTCCTCTAGGTAGTGAAGGTCCCAGAAGAACCAGCATGTAAGTACTGGAGGTCCTAGCAGTCCTGGACAACTCAGTATGAAACCGGTGACTACTGAGAACTGTGAAAGTCCTGAAGATAGTGGAGGTCCTGAAACACCCTGCAAGGATCCTAAGTACTGGAGGTTCAAGGAATCCTGGTACTCCTGGTAGACCCACCATAGATCCTGTGATTACTGAGAACTGTGGAAGTCCTGGAGGTTGTGAAGTTCCTGAAAGGCCTGGCACTGATCTTGTGAATACTATAGGCTCCAGATAATCTGGAAATGTGAGTTTCAATAATGCCCATCCCATCCAGGATCAATACAGGGTCTTCCAGGTTTCCTTGGACCTCCAATACTCAGAATGCTTGCCAGGTTTTCCAAGACCTCCACTACTTCCACAGTTCCCAGTAGTCACAGGATTCATACTGGGTCATCCAGGATTTTCAGAATGGCTAGGACCTCAAGTACGCACAGAATCTATGCTGGGTCTTCTAGGATCTTCTCAATGCGATTTAGGTCTGAACTGTGACTGGGCCATTCTAACACATGAATATGCTTTGATCTAAACCGGGGGTCTCCAAACTTTCTAATCAAAGGACCAGTTTACTGTCCTTCAGAGTTTAGGAGGGTCAGACTGTGGCCAATGGGAGTAGAAAAGGTCCTGACATCAGTGGGAAAAAAATAATGCCCCATTGTTTGTTTCAGTGAGAGTAATTGTGTGCCCCATTGTTGGTGACATTGGGAGAAATGTGCCCCCTTCATTGGTGTCAGTGGGGGGGAGTTATTCCCCAAAGTTGTTATCAGTGGTTGAAATAGTGCTCCAAGGGCCGGATAAAAGCAAGAAAAGGGCCGCATCTGGCCCTTGGGCAACAGTTTGGAGACCACTGATCTAAACCATTCCATTGTAGCTCTGGCTGGATGTTTCGGGTCGTTGTCCTGCTGGAAGGTGAACCTCCGCCCCAGTCTCAAGTCTTTTGTAGACTCTAACAGGTTTTCTTCTAAGAATGTCCTGTATTTGTCTCCATCCATCTTCCCATCAACTCTGACCAGCTTCCCTGTCCCTGCTGAAGAAAAGCATCCCCACCACATGATGCTGCCACCACCATGTTTCACGGTGGGGATGGTGTGTTCAGGGTGATGTGCAGTGTTAGTTTTCCCCACACATAGCGTTTTGCTTTTAAGCCAAAAAATTGAATTTTGGTCTCATGTGACCAGATCACCTTCTTCCACATGTTTGCTGTGTCCTCCACATGGCTTCTCACAAACTACAAACAGGACTTCTTATGACTTTCTTTCACCAATGTCTTTCTTCTTGTCACTCTTCCATAAAGGGCAGATTTGTGGAGAACACGACTAATAGTTGTCCTGTGGACAGATTCTCCCACCTGAGCTGTGGATCTCTGCAGCTCCTCCAGAGTTACCATGGCTCTTCTCTGATGAATGCTCTCCTTGCCCGGCCGGTCAGTTTAGGTGGGCGGCCATGTCTTGGCAGGTTTGCAGTTGTACCATACTCTTTCCATTTTCCGATGATGGATTGAACAGAGCTCCGTGAGATGTTCAAAGCTTGGGAGATTTTTTTATACCCTAACCCTGCTTTATACTTCTCCACAACTTTATCCCTGACCTGTCTGGTGTGTTCCTTGGCCTTCATGATGCTGTTTGTTCACTAAGGTTCTCTAACAAACCTCTGAGGGCTTCACAGAACAGCTGTATTTATGCTAAGATTAAATGACACACAGGTGGACGCTATTTACTGATTAGGTGACTTCTTGACTTCTGAGGGCGATTGGTTCCACCAGATTAGTTAGGGGTATCAGAGTAAAGGAGGCTGAATACAAATGCCCCCCCCCCCCCCACACACACACACACACACTTTTTTAGATATTTATTTGTTAAGAATTTTGAAAAACATTTATCATTTTCCTTCCACTTCACAATTATGTGCCACTTTGTGTTGGTCTACTCTACAGGCATACCCCACTTTTAAGTACGCAATGGGGTTTATTTACTAAAGCTGGAAAGTGCAAAATCAGGCTCACTTCTGCATAGAAAACAATGAGCTTCCAGGTTTTATTACCAAAGCTTAATTGAACAAGCTGGGGTTAGAAGCTCATTGGTTTCTATGCAGAAGTGAGCCTGATTTTGCACTTTCCAGCTTTAGTAAATAAACCCCATTGTGTACTTAAAAGTGGGGTATGCCTGTATCACATTAAAAATCCCAATAAAATACATTTACGTTTTTGGTTGTAACATGGCTAAATCTGGAATATTTCAAGGGGTATGAATACTTTTTCAAGGCACTGTACTTGCAGTTCTTTTTTTGTATTTTCTGTATAAGACATGCTATGCTCACAGGGAGTCTCTCCGGTAATGAAAGGGTTATTATATGGGACCGGTGAAGATAATCTCCTTCCTGAACCTCTATAAAACTCAATGGTTTTACTGGTGTTGGGGCTCGGTCATTTTCTAGGCAGGTGACACCGCAAGCTAATGATTGACTCTCTCTGCCTCTCCCGGCCAATGGAGGCTCATTGTTCACTTACATAACTGTCGGCCCCACCTGATGACCTTGGTCCTCGCTGCTGAGAACGGCCAGGCCTCGGGTCTTTGCTGTTCTCTGCTAAGAAGAATTAATTAGGATTTTCGGCACGTCTTATGCTGACCACACCTGTAGCAATAATGATGTCATTTTATAAACCGACAATCAGCTTTTTGATTGCAAAATCGACCAAACACACCATGTGGCTGAATAAACTTCCCAAAAACATGGCCACTATGAAAGAAGATTGTAAATGCTCGCCACCCCCCACTGCCGGAACTGCTGAGCGCCATTGTAAAAAAAAAACGCCACCTCAAGACTTATTTTGAAGCTGAGACATCATCGCTGGTTCTCTGTGCTTCTCTATGCAATGCAGGAAGATCATGGCTGTTGGAAGTGACTGGCAGGGTGCTGTACACAGGGGTTGCTGTTAGAACCCCCCCCATACAGCCTACCAGACAGGGCCCCCCCCAGCCAAAAGTGACCGAGGACATAGATTTATCAGTCCCTTTTTCTGCAGCTTCCGCAGCACAGATAAAAGAATAGGAATCACTCTGAAGCTTCCTGCTCATTCACAAACTGAAGCATAGTGAGCACAGTGTACTATGCTTCAGTGATGAATGGACACAGGAGTGATTGATACCGATCTCTCACTGTGTTCATTCAGGAAAGGAAGGGGCCAGAAAATTACATATTTACCAGCCCCTTACCCCGCTCTCTATTCTGAAACTTCCCCCTGTGTGGCTGCAGCAGCTGCCATCAGGAGAGGAGAGGAGGGAAGCTGGTAGCGCTGCGGGGGAAAGGGGCGCACAGGGGGGCCCGGACAGCAGATGGAAGGGGCACATATGCTAGGACCAATCCCTCTGTAGTGCAGCTACAGACGAGGAGAAGCTGGCAATGCTGCAGGAGGAGGAAGAAGAGGATGTGTCTGCAATAAGACAGCACAGCTGGACCTCCTGCTTAGCAGGTGCCCCGGGGCCCCCTTTTTGAACTGATGGGGCCCGGGTCCAGTTTGGGAGGGCTGGCTGTACTGCCTTATCAGCAGCCCTGGCTCTACTCAGCTTCCAGAAAACATCACGGCACTCTAAGCAATGTTTATCTCCGAAATATCAGGCATGAGGGATTTATAATGGGACAGGTGGGCATTGGTTTTAAAGTGACAGGTTCTCTTGATGGCCCACTGATACCTTCACCCTCATCCTCCCCTGCTTTGAGCTGAACACTGTGTGTAAGCTTCATATCAGAGCATACACCGAGTTGGTGACATCACCATGACCCAATATGACAGCGCTCCATTATCTGACTGTTCAGGCACCAAGCAATGCATCGTGGGAGGAAGAGGAGAAAACCAGCAAGCAAAGGTAGCGGGTTAGAGAATTATTTGGGGTTCAGGCATACCGCTCAAAATAGGTGTATTTACAGTATATCTACTGTAGAGTAAATCTCCCAGCATCTGGGAGCGCACGTGCTGCGCATAGCCCTGCCATTCAAGTACACGGCTGTACCAAAATATCCCATGTGGAGGCGCCGCTCACCAATAGCTCAATGTATAGCAAAGAGTGAGGAGTGGTCTTAGCCTAAGCTTATCCTAAAACCATGCCCCCCTGATGCATTTCGCCCCGCCCCACTCCTGGGGCTTTAGTCATGAGCCGAAACGCGTTGGAGGGCATGGCCTCAGGAGGAGCTTCTACGGGTCGCATTACACGGCTGTACTCTTAGAAATGTTGATGCTTCTTCTTTGCATTGGCGTTTAACTGAGGCACGTGTGTCCGACGGTTTTTCCAAATGTGAAAATGTGGCGTTTGCAAAATACGTTGGACGCCAATGCAAAGCGCAAGTTTACGAGAGGGCAGCCGCGTATAGCCATTCACTTGCGGCTTCCCGGGGGTGGGAAGGCCCCGGGAGATTTGTGCTAGGCATAAAAAAAATAGCAGTTTGACATGAACCCCAACCCATTCTCTAACCTGGTACCTTTGCTTGCCGGATTTCTACCCTACCTCCCATAATGCATTGCTTGGTGCCTGGACAGCCAATGGAGCGCTGTCATATTGGGTGGTGTCACCAGCCCAGTGTAAGCTCTGACATGAACCTTACACGCAGCAGAGGATCGGGGGGGGGAAGGTATCACTAGAGGTGGGCAATCAAGAGGACCTGTCACTTTAAAACCGATACTTTACTGCCCGATCGTAAATTCAATGTCAGGAAGGTTATCCGATTGCTTGAGCACAAGAGAAAGGATAAAAATCCCAGATTCAGCTCTCCTCTATCTTCTTATCTTACATAATGCACTTAGTGGTGTCACAGAGTCCATCCCATCACCCAATTACAGCATGACACTTCTGTAGGGTGCAATAAATCCTCTCTTTATAGCCCTTGCTGAAAGGCTAACTCCACTTTTGTGGGGGAAAAAAAGCAAATTTAAAAAAACAACAACAATCTAGCGTATACAATCGCTACACAAGTCATATTGTAGTTGAATGTTACGAAAAAGTTTTTCCTTTTCAACCTGCAGCCGCTGTCATTTTCCTGTAAAATGCAATATGGCCACCTGGAGGCGCTCTGTACACAGATGGTATACAGAACGCCGCCCCCCCCCCCCCCCCCAAGAAATGTCATCTCCTGCTTGTGTGATTGGCTCACTGATTTTCCCAGAATTCTGCACTAAGGCTCAGTTCACACCTATGACGTTGGAGCTATGACGGGGAACATTGTTCATTTTTAATGAAGGACATGTCAAAAAGCGTCTTTTGTTTTTTGAAACACTACACTGCTTTTTTTGTTTTGTTTTTGGTGAATGCGTAGGAGTACAATGTACCCCATACTCATTCACATGGGGGGGGCAGGATCCTTTCTTAAAGAGAGCTTTCAGATTCCGATAAGCCCCTTGTCCGCAGACCCCCACAACCACCAGCCAGGGTTGTGGGGAAGGGGCCCTTGTTCCCTTCAACATGGGAACAAGGTGCTTTGGGGTGTGACCCCCCCCGACACCCCATCACATCCCCGCATCTTGAGGGAATGTGGCCTGGTATGATTCAGGGGTTGGGGTGGGGATGCGCTCGCTTGTCCCCTCCCTTTCCTGACCTGCCAGGCTGGATGCTAAGGGTCTGGTCTGGATTTGCGGGGGGGACCTCACGCCATTTCTCTTTTTTCATTTTGAAAAGGCTGAAAGGCCTGGTATGCATGCATGGAGGGTGGGGGGCACGCCGTTTTCTTCTTAAATTGTTTACCCAGCAATCCTTTTTTTTACATTCAGCTGTCAGCGAGGAACTCACCATTTGTTAAGGATGTGACGGCCGGCTTCCTGGACCGCTCCTTAGCAAGCAGCTCTATACAGTGTTTTTAAAGGGGAAATTTTCGGAAAACACAAAACGCATTCGGAAAAAACACATCAGAAACGCAACACTTGCGTTTCTGGTGCGACTCCATTAAAGTCTATTACACGCAAAACGCAATCTGCTGCAGGGAAAAAAAAAAGTCCCCGACCCTTTCCAAAAACGCACAGGCTGAAAAACGCATAGATGTGTCCCATAGGAAACCATGTTAAACGAACTGTAGTGCATTTCTGCAAACGGAAAATGCACAAAAAAGCGCATAGGTGTGAACGTAAGATAAAGGTCAGATTTTGGGCATCTCCTGCAACAGCAATATCTCATATTAGGTTTTCAGGTTCCTCTACTGCTAAAGGGATGCAGACACAGCAGATTTTCCCATTACCAGCGTGCTCAGCTGGTTCTTTTAGTTGCAACAGTCCCCAATCTAGAAACCAGTTTGGGAAAGGCCATGATGGTATAACAATCGCAACCTCTTCAGAACAGAGAATGGAACAAACCTTCAAAGAAAAAAATATCTGAAAATGCTCGCAATGTATATAGTTCACCCAGCAACAAGCGACTGCCTGGATACCGGAGCGTTGTGCAATAAAGCAGGAAACGCTCCGGGGCCAAAGCACTAATAAATGGGAGAAATCTGGTGCGACGTCTCGGCGGTCTGACCAGTTCTGTGTATACATCAGCCTTGGAAACGGTCAACCGAAAACAGAAAATTATATATCAACCTTTAAATACTTTTCCTGTAATAAACTCAACTTACTCACAATATCACCTTTTACCTGTTATAAGTGTCATTGTCACCTTTACCTTCTGCACAGTGACAGTTCTCTATGTTTTCATGGAGATCGTGCTATTCAGAAAAGGTGACAGTTATTGGGGCAACCTAAAGAAGTCTTATCTATAGACCATCTATAACTATCCTGTCCACGGGGAGCTGCTGCCGAACAAACAGGGTTACGTAGTTAGGTTGGAAAGAGACTCAAGTCCATCCAGGTCAACCAGTCCATCCAGTCCATCCAGGACATCCAGGTCATCCAGGTCACCATAGGTGTGTGCAGTCTATTGCATTTGGGTGTGCACCCCAAAGCTCAAACACACGTACATGTATATTTCTATATATTATATATTCATTATACTTGTCAATCATCTTATGTTTTATACATAAATAAATACACATAAATAAAGTGTCCATTTGGGTTATTTATATGTGGGAGAAACCACCTAAAAGGAGAAAGATAGGATTGCTGGACATAAGTATTCCATCGGGGATAAATTAGACATATTACTCTTAGCCCGACATTTTTTTTAGAGAGAGGACATACTGTTTCCCAATTAAGATTTATGGTGATAGACGGTATACCTAAGAACAGATGTGGAGGGGAATTAACCCTTAGAAAGCGGGAGGTTCAACGGATACACCGTTTAAATATATTATGGCCCGATGGATTAAATTCTAATTTTGATTTATATTTATTTCTCTGATTTTTTTTTTTTAATTTTTAGTGATGTCTTTTTTCATATATACTTTTGTTTTCCTTATTTGTCAATTATCTTAACTGATATTGAATGACTGATGAATGGATTGATCGCACGTGAGATAGAAGTGTATAAATATGCTTGTAAAGATCATTATTATTGTATGCGTCTTGCTCTGAAAAAGGGCGCTATCTGTATAGCCCGAAAAACGTCATGCATTGGACACGGAATGGAATTTGGAATTTTCCAATAAATTTTAAGTGCAGCAATCCCATCTATATATATACTGTATATACTCGAGTATAAGTCGAATTTTTCAGCACATTTTTTTGTGCTGAAAGTACCCCCCTCGACTTATACTCGAGTCAAGCACTTTTCTGCAGCAAAAAATTTCATTTTCCGAACCGATTTTGGGGCCCCGTATCTCAGGCCCACTTGGTGCTAAAAACCACAAATTGCTGGGTTCACAATATATCCAAAGCTGGAGTTCCTAGCACCAAGTAGCCCAGAGATACGGGGCCCCAAAGTAGGTTCGGAAAATGTCATTCTCTGCTGCAGAAAAGTGCTTGACATTTTCTGAACCAATTTTGGGGCCCTGTATCTCAGGGCCACTTAGGGATAGGAACCCTGTGTGCAAACCCAGTGGAAATGGTACCATAACATATCCAAAGCTGGGGTTCCTAGCACCAAGTAGCCCAGAGATACTGGGGCCCCAAATTAGGTTCGGAAAATGTCATTCTCTGTTGCAGAAAAGTGCTTGACATTTTCTGAACTGATATTTGGGGTCCTGTATCTCGGGGCCACATATTGCTAGAAACCCCAGCTTTGGATATTTTATGGTGCTAGTTCCACTGGGTTTGCACACCAAATTTGGGGTCCCTAGCACTAAGTGGCCCCGAGATACGGGGCCCCAAATTCGGTCAACTGTGTCCATCTGCAGCAATGTCATTTCGGGACCCTTTGGGTTCAGAGACCCCAAATTTTGGCTGCAGCTAGGGGGCATCTAGGAACCCTTAACTACCGAGTTTGAAGTTCGGGGGACCTATGGCTGCAAATGGGCACGGTGAGGTTGCAAATGGGCATTGTTGTCCCTCTTTTCCACTTACAGTAGCTGTGCATTTTTCACCCTCATCTTATACTCGGGTCAATAAGTTTTTCCCATTTTTTGTGGTAAATTAGGGCCTCGACTTATACTCGGAACGACTTATACTCGAGTATATATATATATATATATATATATATATATATATATATATATATATATATTTATATATATTATTTATATATTAAAAAAAATGTATTTATATATTTAAAAAAAAAATTATATATATATATATATTTATATATATTTATATTTATTTATATATAGAAATGCCACAAAAAAGCCTGGTTACAATATGCCCAACAACACCTTGACATGCCTCATTGGCTTTTTTGTGGCATTGGCGCAGTAAAGGCTTTTTTCTGGCAACTTGACCATGCAGCTCTTTTTTTTTGTTCAAGTATCTTTGAATTGTGCTTCTTTAAAACAACCCCACCGTCTTTTTGGAGAGCAACCTGCATTTCTCCTGGGGTTACCTGTGGGGGTTTTTTTCTTTGTATCCTGAGCAATTCTTCCTCCAGTTGTGGCTGCAATCTTTCTTGGTCTGCCTGACCTTGGCATGGTATCAAAAGAGCCCCGAATTTTCCACTTCTTAATGAGTGATTAAACAGTACTGACTGGCATATTCAAGGCTTTGGATATCTTTTTATATCCTTTTCCATCTTTGTAAAGTTTCTTTACCTTGTTACGCAGGTCTTTCGACTGTTTTTTTATACCTCCTCATGGCTCAGTGTCTAGCCTGCTTAGTGCATCCATGTGAAAGCGAACAAACTCATTGACTATTTATACACAGACACTAATTGTGATTTAAAAAGCCACAAATGTGGGAGATTAACCTTTAATGGTCATTTTAACCTGTGTGTGCCACCTTCTGTGTCTGTACCAAGGCCAAACATTCCAGGGCATGTAAACTTTTTATCAGGGCCATTTGGGTGATTTCTTTTATCATTATGATTTAAAAAGGATCCAAAAAACGATGTGATAATAAATGGCTTCATGTGATCACTATCCTTAAATAAAAGACAGTTTTTTGGCATGATCAGTCATATTTTCAATATTACTGCCAAATTTTCACAATTTCTGCCAGGGTATACAAACTTTTGAGCACAACTGTATGTGTGTGTATATATATATATATATATATATATATATATATATATATATATATATATATATACACACACACACATACAGTGCCTTGAAAAAGTATTCATATCCCTTGAAATTTTCCATATTTTGTCATGTTACAACCAAAAAAGTAAATTAAATATTTTATTGGGATTTTATGTGATAGACCAACACAAAGTGGCACATAATTGTGAAGTGGAAGAAAAATGATAAATGATACAAATAAATATGTGAAAAGTGTGGGGGGGGGGGCATTTGTATGGCGCCCCTCGGAGTCAATACTTTGTAGAACCCCCTTTCTCTACAAGTCTTTTTGGGGATGTCTCTACCAGCTTTGCACATCTAGAGAGGACATTTCTTCCCATTCTTCTTTGGAAAATGTCTCAAGCTCTGTCAGATTGGATGGAGAGCGTCTGTGAACAGCAATTTTCAAGTCTTGCCACAGATTCTCAATGGGATTTAGGTCTGGACTGTGACTGGGCCATTCTAACACATGAATATGCTTTGATCTAAACCATTCCATTGTAGCTCTGGCTGTATGTTTCGGGTCGTTGTCCTGCTGGAAGGTGAACCTCCACCTCAGTCTCAAGCAGGGCCGGACTGGGAATAACATCCAGCCCTGGAAAAAATTTCATACCAGCCCCACAGCATTATTATACCACCGCAACAGCATAACGTCATTGATTTCTTGTTCATGAAAGGGAAAACCATAAAATGCACATTTGAAGAGTGTATTATATATAGATAAGACAGATATGAAATCACATAGGGCTTTATATATATATATATATATATATATATATATACACAGGGGGTCCCCTAGTTACAAACAACCGACTTACAAACGACTCCTACTTACAAACAGAAGGAGACAACAGGAAGTGAGAGGAAATCTACCCCTAGGAAGGGAAATTCACTCCTGTAAGAGCTATTATGGGGAAAAGGTGTCTCCACTGATGCTTTATCACCAAGGCTTGTTTCCACAATAACCCAAAATTTTCAAAATCCAATTGTCATTGGGACAGAAAGTGAGGTGAAATCTTCTGACCAGAGGCACAGAGACAGCAAAACAAACGTTACAGGGGTGATAACCCTTCCCTATGCTATCCAAAAAGCTTAAAAATAGTTTTTTTGGCCGGAACTACACTTAAAAAAAATGTACCTGTTCCGACTTACAAACAGATTCAACTTAAGAACAAACCTACAGTCCCTAACTTGTTTGTAACCTGGGGACCCCCTGTATATATACATATATATATATATATATATATATATATATATATATATATATATATATATATAAGCAAATTCCAGTTAAAAGTGGTAAGTGATCAATCATCAAGGGGGACCCCAGGAACTCAGAACGTGGGAGGGGGGGGGGGAACCACCTTCCGCAGAAAGAATACACTAAGGTAAGGGGGGGTGGGTTACTGATATAAGGCTGTGCTTTATATCGGTGCCCCCTTACATTATCGTATTCACTCCCCCCTTACATCAGTGACCCCCCCTTCAGACTGGCCTAGCGGTGCTGTCACTGACCTCCTCTCAGGTGCACCGTGTAGGGCTCAGTCAGTCGGCTCCAGCTCGGTGGCTCTGGTTTTATCCTATAGTCTCCTCTCCACAGTCCACACTTGTCTGACTTCTCCCATGACCCCCATCCCGGCGGCGCTCCCACTCTTGACTCCTCTGCAGACTCCCTCAGAGACTGCAGACATGATACAGGAGATGGTCAGAGACTGCAGACATGATACAGGAGATGGTCAGAGACTGCAGACATGATACAGGAGCTCAATGCAGCCTCACCAGTGCCCATCAAATGCAGCCTCCCCAGAGCCCATCAAATGCAGCCTCATCAGTACCAATCAAATGCAGCCTCACTGTGCTCATCAAATGCAGCCTCACTGTGCTCATCAAATGCAGCCTCACTGTGCTCATCAAATGCAGCCTCACTGTGCTCATCAAATGCAGCCTCACTGTGCTCATCAAATGCAGCCTCACTGTGCTCATCAAATGCAGCCTCACTGTGCTCATCAAATGCAGCTTTACTCTGCCCGTGAATGCAGTCTCACTGTGCCCATGAATGCGGCCTCACTGTGCCCACCATTGCAGCCTCACTGTGCCCATCATTGCAGCCTCACTGTGCCCATCATTGCAGCCTCACTGTGCCCATCATTGCAGTCTCACTGTGCCCATCATTGCAGCCTCACTGTGCCCATCAATGCAGCCTCACTGTGCCCATCAAATGCAGTCTCACTGTGCCAGTGAATGCAGTCTCACTGTGCCTGTGAATGCAGTCTCACTGTGCCCAGGAATGCAGCTTCACTGTGCCCATCATTGCAGCCCCTCCTGTGCCCCATGGCCCAGTCAGCAGTCCCTGTCTGTGGGAAGGTGTGTTGTTGATGCTCGGTACAGTACCTTGCATGCCAGCAGGATATCCATGATGGCCAACAGCAGGCAGGGTCTGTTCTCGTTTTGGATGAGGACAGTGCTCCTTCCAGAGGATCTGTTTGCTGTGAGATGGAGTGGTCCCTGGCCACCTGTACCTTCAGCCATCCTCATTTTCCGGCCCCAGTCAGCCTGTCCTCTGGTCCTGGGGAAGTGGAGAGCACTGGGTATGAGCTGGAAAGAAGGGGGAGCAGAGAGTACTGGCGGGGTTGGAGAGCACATGGGTGGGGGCAAAGAGCAGGGGGGAGTGGAGATCACAGGGATAGGGAGCGGAGAGCGCTGGGGGGGGGACTTGAGAGCACTGGGGGTCCAAAAAGAACAGAGGTGGAGAGCACTGTGGGGGCTAAGAGTGTGGGGTAGCGAAGAGCACTGGGGGAGGGGCAGAAAAACAGGGGTGGGGAGTACTGGGGGGTACAAAGAGCAGGAGGGAGTGGAGAGCAATGGGGGGAGCTTGAAAGCACCAGTGGGGGAGGGGCAGAAAAACAGGGGTAGAGAGCACTGGGGGGTACAAAGAGCAGGGGGGAGCTTGAAAGCACCAGTGGGGGCCAGAAAGAACAGGGGTGGAAAGCATGGGGGACTGGAGAGCACTGGCGGGGGTTGGAGAGCACATGGGTGGGGGCAAAATGCAGGGGGGAGTGGAGAGTACAGGGGTGGGGAGCGGAGAGTGCTGGGGGGGAAGCTTGAGAGCACTGGAGGGGGAGCCAAAAAAAAACAGGGGTGGAGAGCACGGGGGGGCAAAGAGCACGGGGGGGGCTGGAGAGTGATGGGTGGAGCTTGAGAGCACCGGGGGGGACCGAAAACAGGGGTGCGGAGAATGGGGGGCTGGAGAGCACTGTGGGGGCGGAGAGCACTGGGGTGGGGGCTGGAGAGTGATGGGGAGAGCTGAAGAGCACTGGGGGGGGGGTAGAAAGAACATGGGTGGAGAGCACTGGGGGAGTGAAGAGCACTGGGATGTGGCTAGAGTAGGATGGGGAGAGCTGGAGAGCAGGGGGGGCAGAAAAAACAGGGGTGGAGAGAACTGTGAGGGGGGGGGGGCTGGAGAGTGTGGTGAGGGGAGGAGAGCATGGGGGGGGGAGCCAGGGAGCACAAGGAGAACTGGGGGGGGCAGTAAAAGAAGTTGGATAGGAGGATCGGCGGGGGGGGCGCATATAGAGGAAATTAGCTTTCTATATTCCTCCATGCAGCCGCTGAATACTTGATTCTCCTCCTCTCCCTCCTGCAAGTATTCAGCGGCTGCATGGAGGAATATAGAAAGCTAATTTCCTCTATATGCGCCCCCCGCCGATCCTCCTATCCAGGCACACAGGGCGGACTGTACGGGCAGGCATCTACTGGATCCCTCTCTCCTGCTCCTGTGTGTCACGGAGCTGGCTGGGTCTGTGTTCGGCGGCCGCGCTGTAACATGGTCCCGCCCCCCTAGACCGGCTCGTGTGATAGGCGGAACACTGATTCTATCTACTATCACACAAGCCGGTCTAGGGGGGCGGGACCATGTTACAGCGCGGCCGCCGAACACAGACCCAGCCAGCTCCGTGACACACACAGGAGCAGGAGAAAGGGGAGCACTGCAGCCGCAAATCAGGCGGCCTACCGGGAAATCTCCCGGTATCCCGGTAGGCCAGTCCGACCCTGGTCTCAAGTCTTTTGTAGACTCTAACAGGTTTTCTTCTAAGATTGTCCTGTATTTGTCTCCATCCATCTTCCCTCCAACTCTGACCAGCTTCCCTGTCCCTGCTGAAGAAAACCATCCCCACCACATGATGCTGCCACCACCATGTTTCACAGTGGGGATGGTGTGTTCAGGGGGATGTGCAGTGTTAGTTTTCCCCACATAGCATTTTGCTTTTAGGCCAAAAAGTTGGATTTTGGTCTCATCTGACCAGATCACCTTCTTCCACATGTTTGCTGTGTCCTCCACATGGCTTCTCACAAACTACAAACAGGACTTCTTATGACTTTCTTTCACCAATGTCTTTCTTCTTGTCACTCTTCCATAAAGGGCAGATTTGTGGAGAACACGACTAATAGTTGTCCTGTGGACAGATTCTCCCACCTGAGCTGTGGATCTCTGCAGCTCCTCCAGAGTTACCATGGACCTCTTGGATCTTCTCTGATGAATGCTCTCCTTGCCCGGCCCGGTCAGTTTAGGTGGACGGCCATGTCTTGGTAGGTTTGCGGTTGTGCCATACTCTTTCCATTTTCCGATGATGGATTGAACAGAGCTCCGTGAGATGTTCAAAGCTTGGGAGATTTCTTTATAACCTAACCCTGCTTTATACTTCTCCACAACTTCATCCCTGACCTGTCTGGTGTGTTCCTTGGCCTTCATGATACTGTTTGTTAACTAAGGTTCTCTAACAAACCTGTGAGGGCTTCACAGAACAGCTGTATTTATACGGAGATTAAATTACACACAGGTGGACTTTATTTACTGATTAGGTGACTTCTGAAGGCAATTGGTTCCCCTAGATCCTAGTTAGGGGTATCAGAGTAAAGGGGGCTGAATACAAATGCCCCCCACACTTTTCACATATGTATTTGTATAATTTTCCTTCCACTTCACAAATATGTTCCACTTTGTGTTGGTCTATCACATAAAATCCGTTTACGTTTTTGGTTGTAACATGACAAAATGTGAAAAATTTCAGGGGGTATGAATACTTTTTCAAGTCACTGTGTGTGTATATATGTATATATATATATATATATATATATATATATATATATATATATATATATATATATATATATATAGCACTAAAGCTCCACTCATTTTTTTGCTCGTTTTCAGCCGATAGCGGGGCGGTTTTCACCTTAAAAACAAGGTAAACGATTTTCAGTCGCTTTGGAAGCGCTGTCCATTCGTTGTGATGGGCAGGGCGCTTTGGGAATTTCATCCAGTGTATGGTCGACTTCCAATATGTCATCTTAAACTAAAGCACTCACTACTGTATACCCCCACAGATACCAGGGGGCCTTGACAAGGCTCTGTTGCTTATGCATGCATTTGTAAATGTGTGCAGACTAAACCCCTGCTTTTAACGCATACTGTTAGACAGGTTATTTGGTTTTCTGCGAGCTGGTGGTAAGTTAAGCTTGGATTTTCCCTTGGATATATCCTTGGCCTTGTTTATACATATCCCTATGCTTTACCCTGACCTCCATAGTAACTATATCTCTATAATCCATCCTGTGCAGCTTACTTCCACCCCGATACTTCATACTGCACAGGTGGCTTCCACATTCACTATCTCCTATAAATAATCCTGCACATTTGGCTTCAATACTAACTATATCCATTAGTTCTTGTAGAAGTCTGGGAGCCATAGCTCTTGTAGAGGGCTGGGGGCCATAGCTCTTGTAGAAGTCTGGGGGCCATAGCTCTTGTAGAAGGCTGGGGGCCATAGCTCTTGTAGAAGGCTGGGGGCCATAGCTCTTGTAGAAGGCTGGGGGCCATAGCTCTTGTAGAAGGCTGGGGGCCATAGCTCTTGTAGAAGGCTGGGGGCCATAGCTCTTGTAGAAGGCTGGGGGCCATAGCTCTTGTAGAAGGCTGGGGGCCATAGCTCTTGTAGAAGGCTGGGGGCCATAGCTCTTGTAGAAGGCTGGGGGCCATAGCTCTTGTAGAAGGCTGGGGGCCATAGCTCTTGTAGAAGGCTGGGGGCCATAGCTCTTGTAGAAGGCTGGGGGCCATAGCTCTTGTAGAAGGCTGGGGGCCATAGCTCTTGTAGAAGGCTGGGGGCCATAGCTCTTGTAGAAGGCTGGGGGCCATAGCTCTTGTAGAAGGCTGGGGGCCATAGCTCCTGTAGAAGGCTGGGGGCCATAGCTCCTGTAGAAGGCTGGGGGCCATAGCTCCTGTAGAAGGCTGGGGGCCACAGCTCCTGTAGAAGGCTGGGGGCCACAGCTCCTGTAGAGGGCTGAGGGCCACAGCTCTTGTAGAGGGCTGAGGGCCACAGCTCTGGCAGAGGGCTGAGGACCACAGCTCTCGCAGAGGGCTGAGGACCACAGCTCTCGCAGAGGGCTGAGGACCACAGCTCTCGCAGAGGGCTGAGGACCACAGCTCTCGCAGAGGGCTGAGGGCCACAGCTCCTGTAGAAGGCTGAGGGCCACAGCTCCTGTAGAGGGCTGAGGGCCATAGCTCTTGTAGAGGGCTGAGGGCCATAGCTCTTGTAGAAGGCTGAGGGCCATAGCTCCTGTAGAGGGCTGAGGGCCATAGCTCTTGTAGAGGGCTGAGGGCCATAGCTCTTGTAGAGGGCTGAGGGCCATAGCTCTTGTAGAGGGCTGAGGGCCATAGCTCTTGTAGAGGGCTGAGGGCCATAGCTCTTGTAGAGGGCTGAGGGCCATAGCTCTTGTAGAGGGCTGAGGGCCATAGCTCTTGTAGAGGGCTGAGGGCCATAGCTCTTGTAGAGGGCTGAGGGCCATAGCTCTTGTAGAGAACTGAGGACCATAGCTCTTGTAGAGAACTGAGGACCATAGCTCTTGTAGAGAACTGAGGACCATAGCTCTTGTAGAGAGCTGAGGACCATAGCTCCTGTAGAGAGCTGAGGACCATAGCTCTTGCAGAGAGCTGAGGACCATAGCTCTTGTAGAGAACTGAGGACCATAGCTCTTGTAGAGAGCTGAGGACCATAGCTCTTGTAGAGAGCTGAGGACCATAGCTCTTGCAGAGAGCTGAGGACCATAGCTCTTGTAGAGAACTGAGGACCATAGCTCTTGTAGAGGGCTGAGGACCATAGCTCTTGTAGAGAGCTGAGGACCATAGCTCTTGTAGAGAACTGAGGACCATAGCTCTTGTAGAGAGCTGAGGACCATAGCTCTTGTAGAGAACTGAGGACCATAGCTCTT
This sequence comes from Lithobates septentrionalis, assembly GCA_037952835.1. Taxonomy (NCBI): domain Eukaryota; kingdom Metazoa; phylum Chordata; class Amphibia; order Anura; family Ranidae; genus Lithobates; species Lithobates septentrionalis. The sequence continues at coordinate 95,568 of JBBDGP010004933.1, forward strand.
GTAGAGAGCTGAGGACCATAGCTCTTGTAGAGAGCTGAGGACCATGGCTAATGTAGAGAACTGAGGACCATAGCTCTTGTAGAAGGCTGAGGACCATGGCTAATGTAGAGAACTGAGGACCATAGCTCTTGTAGAGAGCTGAGGACCATAGCTCTTGTAGAGAGCTGAGGACCATAGCTCCTGTAGAAGGCTGAGGACCATAGCTCTTGTAGAGGGCTAAGGACCATGGCTAATGTAGAGAACTGAGGACCATAGCTCTTGTAGAAGGCTGAGGACCATAGCTCTGATAATAGGGCTGGGGGCCAATTCTTTCTAAAATAATTATATCCCTGAAACCCCAGTGAGTCAGCATAAGAGCCAGGCATCTAGCATTTTCAAAAGTGGTGCTCAGCGATGGCCCTTCCAATTCTCTGAGACAGTAGATATGACTAAGTAAATCATCTGTTAAATGCAATAACTCAGATAACGCCTCTTTTGTAAAAATAAGAGAAAAACAAAAGTTAGTTTTATTTCCAGGCATTTGTACATATTATGGATTTACAGCGGGCGTTTCATACATCTGGTTAACTTTTTTTTTTTTTTTCTTTTTTTTTTTTTTAATCTGTCAGTGCCATTTTTGGTCATTAAAAAAAGTCCATTCCCTTGGTCACGTGCTCCTCTCCCCCTCCCCGCGTCATTAGAGGCCCCCTCCAGAAGACGCGGTGGGCTCGGTAACGTACAGCCTCCTCTGCCCCCCCTTTGATTTGGTTTACACTTAAATAAATAATTAATTCCTGCTGAGAAACTTCTGTGGGATCAATGGAAAAAAAAAAGAAAAGATAAAGAAAAAAAAACATAAAATAAAAATAAAATATAATTAAAAATACAAAGACTGAAGTAAGATGTTTCTCCTCCCCCCATCTCAGCAGGTGATCCGAGTCGGCGCAGTGATTCTCCGCAGCGAGTGGTTCCTAGTATTCCGTAATGCCGTCTTCGGGGATCAGGGTATTAAACGGGCGGTCCCAGAGGGTGCTAGTGATACCGAATCCTAAACAAGAAAGGAGGACACCATGATTAAAGGGAAGCTGCGGGGAAGTTTTATTGCTGGTTTTTATTGCTGTTTTTATATAAAAACTGAACTCACAAGTAACATAGTCAGGTAAATAAGTACATGTATTTTAAATTGCACGTAAAAAGTACCCACGTACAACAGAACTCAGATTGGGAGTGGGAGGCGTTTTTTTTAAACCCCTGTCTCATCAGAGAAGCTGTCGCCAAAAAAAATGCATCACATAGCGGCCTTTCGTCTCCTATGCAATTTTAATTGTAAACAAAAACACATAGGAGACTTTTTTAATAAAAGCATTTTTAGTTTAAAAAAAAAATGCAAATAAGTGAAAAGTTGCACCCAAGCACTTACAATCTCTCCCAAAAAATTATGAAGAAAAGATTAGTAAAAACAAAAAAATAAAAAAGCGAAAACAAATAAAGTTACACTCAGTCAACCTCAAATCCCCTCCAAAAATTTTGCAAAACAAAATGTACAAAGGTGAAAAAAAGAAAAAAAAAGAAAAAGAAAGCTACACCCAAGCATTTAAAATAACCCCCATAAATTATTTAAAAAAAAAAGTTTTGTAAGAAACAATAAAAAGGAAAAAAGTGAACAAAACACCAAAGCACTTAAAACCCCTTTCAAAAAATGTATGGAAAAAAAGTTTAGTAAAAAAAAAAAAAAAATGTAAAAAAGCGAAAACAAATAAAGTTACAACCAGACGCCTAATATCCCCTCTAAAAATTTGGAATAAAAAAAAATGTAAAAAAGGTGAAAAAAAAGAAAGCTATACCCAAGCATTTAAAATAACCTTCAAAAATTATGAAAAAAAAAGTTTTGTAAGAAAAAGTGAACACAAAAATAAAGTTATACTTAAGCACTTAACCCTCCCTCAAGTTTCTACAAAAAAAAAAAAAAAAAAAAAGGAGGTAAAACCCAAGCACATAAAATCCCCTCCAAACATTTAGGAAAAAAAAATGTTTACTAAAAAAAAATTTCAATAATGAAAAAAATAAAGTTACACCCAGGCACCTAACATAACCTCCAAAAATTTTATGAAAAAAAACAAAGTTTTGTGAAAAAAAAAAGAAAATAAAAAAAAAGTGAGCATTTAAACCCCCATTACGCCCCCCCCCCCCTCCCCCAGTTTATGAAAAAAAATTGTAAGTAAAAAATAAACAAATAAAAGTTACACCCCAGCACTTAAAATCTTCTCCAAAAAAATATGAACAATGTTTAGTAGAAGAAAATGTCCAAAAGTGAAAAAAATAAAATTACTTACAATCCCCCCAAAAAATTTTGAAGCCCCCCCATCAACCAATGTATAAACATTTGTTCTGCCAGTGCAGCCAGTGCAGCGACGCCTTTCTGCTCTTTGGACATTTGCAGCCAGTGAAGAGTCTGAACACATATCTGGAATCACCTGTGCAGGCTGTGGGGGGGGGGGGGGTGCATCTATATATATATATTCATGAAACTGAACACAACATCACCTCCCCCCCAGCAACCAGTCAGACTGCTTTCAGATAAGGATTCAAGCAGAACACAGCCCTAGGCTATCCCAGGACAGTTAACGTGATGAGGATAATAAATCACTGAACTGGTTATTAGGTCCCCATGAGAACCACTAACAGAGCATTGGCTTTAACTGGTCAAAGACAATAGGGTCCATAGAACGTACCTGTTTTTTGATGCTCAAAGTGATGGCGGACGTGGTAAGACTTGAGCCAGGCGAGGTAGGAGCCCTTCGTCGGCGACCCGTAATGTAGATAGTAATGCATCATGTCATATACCACGTATCCGAACAGGCCTCCTACAAAGAGGGAGAGACCCAACACAGGAGGAAGTACCATCTGCAGGATAACGTAGAGGGGAACGATCACTAAGGACGCCGGGACAGGAGGAAACACCAACCGCGAGCTGTCAAAAGGAGCCTGGGAGGGCGAAAGAGAAAATACTGGTTGAGAGAAATGAAAAACGGCCCTACAGCCCATTAGTGTACCGGTTGACTTTTTACACTGGAATGCTGTTGAATCTGTTTGGAGTCTATTTTGAATAATAAAAAAATAGCATTGTTACATTTTATTATTTTGAATAATAAAAAAATAGCATTTGTTACATTTTTGCTTTGGAGTCTGAAGAGCATTGCAACTACAATCATTGGATCGCGTGGACAATGCACGGGCTCCTGCAGACGTTTAGACCTTCAGTTACAGGCCTGGAGGAAGTAAGCTATGGACTATGAGTGCGGTGACGTCATCACGCCTGTGATCCACTGACGTCATCACCCCTGTGATCCACTGACGTCATCACGCCTGTGATCCACTGACGTCATCACGCCTGTGATCCACTGACGTCATCACGCCTGTGATCCACTGACGTCATCACGCCTGTGATCCACAGGTATATTATTAGCTCTGGGTTCCTGGCTCCACCTCTGAGACAGTACCATGAGATTTCACTCTCCCTGTTGGGATTACTGTTGTTTTTGTTACACTAAGAAGTAAGACTTAATGGGGAGGTAGGACCAGGAACTCTACTGTAATAATTAGAAGTCCCTCTGAATTATTGGAAAACAATGGTTAACTCAACCAGCATCCTACCATAGGTATGTTATGAGCTCATGGTTTCCTGACTCCACCCCACAGGAACTTCCAAGGGATTTCACTCTCCCCGTTAGGATTACTGTTTTTGTTACACTAGAATGCCTGAAGAGGAGGTGAGATTTCATACCCCGGACATAAGTTCTGGTGAGATGAACTTTCCCAGAGATAAGTTGGCAACGGGCCGTCCATCCATAGCTGCCATAACAGTTTTGTGTTGACTGATCCTTTAATGTCTATGGAAGTCGAGGTGACACCCCCCCCACCATTCTCACCTTATGGTGCTGTCCATGCAGCATAAAGTGCAGGGTGATGAGAAAGTAGTTGCTGGCCGGGGGGTTCATGTGAAATATATATCGGTGAATTCCGTATTCCATCAAGGTCCAGACCATCATGCCGGCGAAGAAGAGAGGGAAGAAGCAGAAAACTGGGACTGGAATAGAATAATCTGAAACAAAAATTGGAACAAAGGACATCAGTATCTGGAGTCCATCCGTTCCATCTAGTGACACTATACAAGCAATAAAACACGACATTCAAGGAAACTGTGCAAAGAGCAAAGTGCAATGACCAGTGCCAACATAAACCAATCAGAGTGCTTCCTGGTCTTGTCTTGCCTCTGGCTGTCAGTAGCTTGTAGCGGGAGATTTGTCCATCCGTGCTCTTAGTGGTGACGGATGAATGTGTTTGATCTCTTGAGTTCAGCCCATCTACATGTGTATAGCCCGCTTTACAGAGATCTAACTTCCTGTATACACGACCAGTTACCCCAGCCAGCTCTGCACGTGCAGGGAGACCGGTTGCATCAATGCTCCCTTTTGTTAACAAAAATATAAATTGAAACACTGCACCAATGTCCCGCCACCTCCCTATCACTGTCCAGCTGCCCAGGGCTCCTGTGTGCTCTCTCCTGGCCCTCCCCCTTGCCCCCTCCTGCAGCGCTGCCAGATTTTCCCCTTACACCTAGGGTGACCATGTGTTCCATATTGCCCAGGACAGTCCCGTATTGCCCAGAACAGTCCCAGGACAGTCCCATATTGCCCAGAACAGTCCCAGGACAGTCCCATATTGCCCAGAACAGTCCCAGGACAGTCCCATATTGCCCAGGACAGTCCCAGGACAGTCCCATATTGCCCAGGACAGTCCCAGGACAGTCCCATATTGCCCAGGACAGTCCCAGGACAGTCCCATATTGCCCAGGACAGTCCCATATTGCCCAGGACAGTCCCATATTGCCCAGGACAGTCCCATATTGCCCAGGACAGTCCCATATTGCCCAGGACAGTCCTGCATTTTGCAGGTCTGTCCTGGGTTCTTGGCACCTTCCCTCCAGGACAATACAGTGTCCCAGAATGAAACTGACACATCCACCTACCCCCCCCCCAGGGTCGATCTGATACCCCCAAAAACCAAAAAATGTCCGCTTTGCTTACTGACAATACTTGTCCTGGCCTGGAAATGTCTGGAGAGGCCCCCGCCCCCTGCTTGTGATTGGAGAAATCATAAATCCCGCCTCTTGTGTCTAATCACTAGAGCCAGCGTTAGAACGCGGTTAAACGGGTCTCGGCCGGCCTGGACAAGCACTTAGGGGCGTGACCAGTGCTTCTGGGTAGAGCGTGCAACCGCCCCCCCCCCCCCCTCCCCCCCTCCCAGCTGTGCTGTGATTCCTTACAGCACAAGCTGATTTTTTGGGAAGGGGGGTTCCCTGAATGGCAGTTTGGAAATGTGGTCACCCTACTTCACCTCCCACCAACTGCTGCGGGGGATGTGTCAGGATGGAGAGTGGGGGAAGGGGTTGGTAAATGTGTCATTTACTTGCTCCTTCCTTGTGTTAATGAACAGAGTCAGTGATCTGTACCAATGTTTTTTTTTTTACTTTTTATTCATTCATAGCTGGGGCATAGTAACTGTGTTTACTATGCTTTAGTTTACGAATGAACGGGAAGCCTTTGTACAGAGATCTTCCTGTTCATTCACTCTGTACAGCTGAGGCTGCAGAGAAAGGGACTGATGAATCTGCTCTCAGCCCCTTTCTCTGTCTCAAATGTGAGACATCGGAGTCTTTTTAGACCTCTGATATTTCACCAAAGCCCCCCAACAGGGGTCCTAAAAAATGTGTAAAAAAAAAAAAAAAAAATTAAAAAAATAAAGTAACATGGTAAAAAATATAATATAAAAATAAAGCGAAAAAAAAACTACTGACACCGGTGGTGGAATTACCAGGGATGCAAAGGTCACACTTGCGATTGGTTCTGGTGATCCGCCACCATTGGGAGACCCCAAGACAGCAGGAAGGTGGCCCGCTGCGGGGCTATGATAAAAGGGTCTCACCATGGGAGGGAAGGGCCCTGGTTGGAGGGCCCCTTCATGGTTTCTTGCACCGGGGCCCTGAAGGTTCTAGTTAACTTCTGTCCAGTGGGAAGGGCTCCTCTATCCACCTCGCTTGTGTGGACGGGGGGGGGGGGGGGGGGGGGGATCTATTCATTTACTTTTTTTCGATCAGCCCCCTAGCTGATCGAAAAAAAAAAGGGATCATCTATGGCCAACCTAACTATGCAACTGCCCACCTGTGCTGGCCCAGCTCCCCTCTTCTGCTCTGTATCCCTGCAGTCAGTAGCCTCAGATCGGGGGGGGGGGGCTGAGAATGAAGAGCGCATAGCCACCCCATGGATCTCTGAGTGTAGACCAACCCCTCCCCCCTCTGGGGTAAACACTGCGGTTAGCTGAACGCCATTCCATCGCACGGCGCGGCGTCCTGTACATGTTTATTATTTGGAGATAACAGAGCCGGCGCGGCGTTGTATACAAAAGGTGAACAAACAGCAAGGCGAGCTCTGCATGTCTAAAGCTATCTGATAACTGGATTATGGCGGTTCTCGGAGTACACGTGCCGGCTGGTGCCCGCTGCGTTGGGGCGGCGGGGGGTGGCGCTCTGCATTGTTACAAAGAAAGTCACTGCTTCACCTTTTAAAAAAAAAATATATATATAAATTCCATTTATCTCTAAGCATAGTTTCACTGTATAAAGACACGGTGCATATTTTGCAATGCAGATCGCTGCGCATGCATGGTGTGAACATGTGGGCGGAGCCTAAGTGGCGTACTAAACTTATCAAAGAATTACGAAACGGGGTGGCTTGGCGCAGTTTGTATAACGAGTGCATCAACTTCAATAATCAATAATCAACCAACAAGGCACAGCGTACAAATATAATCTTGCCACCATAGAAGGGGTGAGCTGCACTCTTTGCTGGTCTGCAGTGGAGTTGGTATATCTGGAGAGCACTGGGAATAACTGGAGAGCACTGGGAATAACTGGGGGGTCCTGGGAATAACTGGGGGGTCCTGGGAATAACTGTGGGGTCCTGGGAATAACTGTGGAGTACTGGGAATAACTGTGGAGTCCTGGGAATAACTGGAGAGTCCTGGGAATAACTGGAGAGTCCTGGGAATAACTGGAGAGTCCTGGGAATAACTGGAGAGTCCTGGGAATAACTGGAGAGTCCCGGGAATAACTGGAGAGTACCGGGAATAACTGGAGAGTACCGGGAATAACTGGAGAGTACCGGGAATAACTGGAGAGTACCGGGAATAACTGGAGAGTACCGGGAATAACTGGAGAGTACCGGGAATAACTGGAGAGTACCGGGAATAACTGGAGAGTACCGGGAATAACTGGAGAGTACCGGGAATAACTGGAGAGTCCTGGGAATAACTGGAGAGTCCTGGGAATAACTGTGGAGTACTGGGAATAACTGTGGAGTCCTGGGAATAACTGGAGAGTCCTGGGAATAACTGGAGAGTCCTGGGAATAACTGGAGAGTCCTGGGAATAACTGGAGAGTCCTGGGAATAACTGGAGAGTACCGGGAATAACTGGAGAGTACCGGGAATAACTGGAGAGTACCGGGAATAACTGGAGAGTACCGGGAATAACTGGAGAGTACCGGGAATAACTGGAGAGTACCGGGAATAACTGGAGAGCTCTGGGAATAACTGGAGAGCTCTGGGAATAACTGGAGAGCTCTGGGAATAACTGGAGAGCACTGGGAATAACTGGGGGAGTCCTGGGAATAACTGGAGGAGTCCTGGGAATAACTAGAGGAGTCCTGGGAATAACTGGAGGAGTCCTGGGAATAACTGGAGGAGTCCTGGGAATAACTGGAGGAGTCCTGGGAATAACTGGAGGAGTCCTGGGAATAACTGGAGGAGTCCTGGGAATAACTGGAGGAGTCCTGGGAATAACTGGGGGAGTCCTGGGAATAACTGGGGGAGTCCTGGGAATAACTGGGGGAGTCCTGGGAATAACGGGGGAGTCCTGGGAATAACTGGGGGAGTCCTGGGAATAACTGGGGGAGTCCTGGGAATAACTGGAGAATACTGGGAATAACTGGAGAATACTGGGAATAACTGGGGAGTCCTGGGGGGTCCTGGGAATAACTGGAGAGTACTGGGAATAACTGGGGAGTCCTGGGAATAACTGGGGGGTCCTGGGAATAACTGGAGAGTACTGGGAATAACTGGAGAGTCCTGGGAATAACTGGAGAGTCCTGGGAATAACTGGAGAGTCCTGGGAATAACTGGAGAGTCCTGGGAATAACTGGAGAGTCCTGGGAATAACTGGAGAGCTCTGGGAATAACTGGAGAGCTCTGGGAATAACTGGAGAGCTCTGGGAATAACTGGAGAGCTCTGGGAATAACTGGAGGAGTCCTGGGAATAACTGGAGGAGTCCTGGGAATAACTGGAGGAGTCCTGGGAATAACTGGAGGAGTCCTGGGAATAACTGGAGGAGTCCTGGGAATAACTGGGGGAGTCCTGGGAATAACTGGGGGAGTCCTGGGAATAACTGGGGGAGTCCTGGGAATAACTGGGGGAGTCCTGGGAATAACTGGGGGAGTCCTGGGAATAACGGGGGAGTCCTGGGAATAACGGGGGAGTCCTGGGAATAACGGGGGAGTCCTGGGGATAACTGGGGGAGTCCTGGGAATAACTGGGGGAGTCCTGGGAATAACTGGGGAGTCCTGGGAATAACTGGAGAGTACTGGGAATAACTGGGGAGTCCTGGGAATAACTGGGGGGTCCTGGGAATAACTGGGGGGTCCTGGGAATAACTGGAGAGTACTGGGAATAACTGGAGAGTACTGGGAATAACTGGAGAGTACTGGGAATAACTGGGGAAGTCTCCATCCTGGTAAGAAGACAGACTTTACTCCCCAGTTATACTGGTTGCACTTATGTCACTCCATCGGAGGGGTGGCGGTAAAGGTAACTGATGCGGAGTCCTGCCAGGCCGGCGCGGTTTATGATGGGCCAAGGCAAGGTCCAAGGTCCTGGGAATAACTGGAGGAGTCCTGGGAATAACTGGAGGAGTCCTGGGAATAACTGGAGAGTCCTGGGAATAACTGGAGAGTCCTGGGAATAACTGGAGAGTCCTGGGAATAACTGGAGAGTACCGGGAATAACTGGAGAGTACCGGGAATAACTGGAGAGTACCGGGAATAACTGGAGAGCTCTGGGAATTACTGGAGAGCTCTGGGAATAACTGGAGAACACTGGGAATAACTGGGGGAGTCCTGGGAATAACTGGAGGAGTCCTGGGAATAACTGGAGGAGTCCTGGGAATAACTGGAGGAGTCCTGGGAATAACTGGAGGAGTCCTGGGAATAACTGGGGGAGTCCTGGGAATAACTGGAGGAGTCCTGGGAATAACTGGGGGAGTCCTGGGAATAACGGGGGAGTCCTGGGAATAACGGGGGAGTCCTGGGAATAACGGGGGAGTCCTGGGAATAACTGGGGGAGTCCTGGGAATAACGGGGGAGTCCTGGGAATAACGGGGGAGTCCTGGGAATAACTGGGGGAGTCCTGGGAATAACTGGGGGAGTCCTGGGAATAACTGGGGAGTCCTGGGAATAACTGGAGAATACTGGGAATAACTGGGGAGTCCTGGGGGGTCCTGGGAATAACTGGGGGGTCCTGGGAATAACTGGAGAGTACTGGGAATAACTGGGGAGTCCTGGGGGGTCCTGGGAATAACTGGGGGGTCCTGGGAATAACTGGAGAGTACTGGGAATAACTGGAGAGTACTGGGAATAACTGGAGAATACTGGGAATAACTGGGGAAGTCTCCATCCTGGTAAGAAGACAGACTTTACTCCCCGGTTATACTGGTTGCACTTATGTCACTCCATCGGAGGGGTGGCGGTAAAGGTAACTGATGCGGAGTCCTGCCAGGCCGGCGTGGTTTATGATGGGCCAAGGCAATCTGTCCGGAAAGGCACCTTAGAAAGGAAACCTGCACATCCCTATCCGTCCGGAACCTCTCCATAGTACTACACCTGCCCTTTCCCTACCCAGACCCCCTGTTATCTGAAATCTCAGACACGCTGTATAAAGTCTGCACTTTGAATGGATGTAGAGAAGAGAAGACTGCAGATAAACAGGTACAACTTACGCAGGAGGATTCGTTTCATCTCTGTGTAGCACCTGAGGCCAGTCACTTCACTGGGTATACTGTATGTAAGGGTTTATGGCTGTAGACCCTTCCATATACCCAGTGAAGTGACCAGCCTTGGGTGATACACAGAGATGAAAAAAGATCCTCCTACATAAGTTGTACCTGTTTATCTGCAGTCTTCTCTTCTGTACAAAGTGCTGAATTATAAAGCCTGTCTGAGCCCTCAGAAAAAAAGGTGGTGGAGAGCTGAAGTTGCACTCTGCAGAGCTCAGTGAGAGCTGATTGGAGGGAAGAGAAACCCCTCCCTTCACACAGCACACACAGGAACAGAGCTGAGGCTGTCAAATCACAGGCTGTGTGCTGGAGCTCCCTCCCCTGTCACCTTTTTATCTCTTGGTGTCAGGAAAACTTGTCAGAAGTGACTCATACAGATAGCAGAGGAAGGAGCCAGCAGACACTTAGGCTGCATTCACACCTGAGCGTCTCGTTTTTTGGGCGTTTCTATCGTTAGGTTAGGGGTTAGGATTAGTGTTAAGGTTTGGGGTTGGGGGTTAATTTTAGTGTTAAGGTTTGGGGTTAATTTTAGTGTTAAGGGTTGGGGTTAGGGTTTTTTTTATTGATTTTATTTTAATTTATTTTTCATTTTATTATAACATTTCAGCATAAAAACGCTCAAAACGCACAATGACAATGAGCACTGAACTGTTGGAATCGCGTGTTATGGAAGGATAGGCGACGCGTTTCATACCTGTTGTGAAGGATGAGAAGAGTCGGGTGTCCCCCCGGGAGAGTTCTGACAGACAATACCAGGTTAAATATAAAACGATGGGCGCCCACACTGCCAACACGATGTACCTGGAGAAGAAGAAAAAAAAAAAAAAAAATCAGGATTTGGCGTTATTAATATTCTGTATAAAACTAAAAAATTATAATCTGCCAGATGGCAACAAAAAGGTACCATAGAGGATAGAAAGAAGGAATACCGGTTGTGACCAGTTTGTCAGCTTTAGAGGGTACCTGGGGTCAGAGAAATCAGCAAGCCAGCCCAGACTTTACTTGCCATACAACAAGCCCAAGCTCCATTCCCTGTGATCCTTAGCTCCATCTAGTGGCCACAAAACAGTATTTTCCTGAAACACCGTAATCTGAAAAATACCGCATTTTGGTCAACAGATGGCGCTCAGGATAAGAAATACATAGAAAATGACATTCCACACATATTACAAACATTACGGGGATTATTTGTGCTGAACTCCAGGAATTAAGACAAAATCTGCTCTTCCGAAGTACCCCCAGCCCCCACACTTTCCTTTTTACTTATTCCAGCTCACGCTTTAGAAGCAGTTACAGGTTTTTTTTTTTTGTTTTTTTGCCTTTTGGGATAAAGGTTTTACATAAATAAATAAAAGCTGGGCCGGATCGCTGAATGAAGATAGAAGAAAGAAAACTTAAAAAAATAAAAATAAAAAGGAATGCAGCCGTCACATCGAAGAATTAGTAAGCTGCAATATAAGAAATGTTTGCTTTTGGGTTCAACACGGCTATCTATGTACTCGGCGTAACATGTTTCATATTATACAAAAAAAATTGGGGTAAATATTGTGGGTTTTTTTTGTTTTTCTTTACCCACTTGCCGACCATATACTGTATATATACGGCGGCAAGGTGGCTCTCCTGTGCTGGATCGGGGGGGGGGGGGGGGGGGGTCGACCGATATAATTTTTTCAGGGCCAATGCGATACCAATTTTTTGCCCACCTTTCAGGCCAAATAGCCAATATCAGGTGCCGATATTTTGTACATTAAGCCCTGGTTCACACTGATTTGGAGAGGATTTTTAAAATTGCATGTTTTCTATAGCCTGGGATCCCCCTGAGGAAGTCACGTGATCGCCCTGCAAACCATTTGGAGAGGATTTTTAACATTGCATGTTTTCTATAGCCTGGGATCCCTCTGAGGAAGTCACGTGATTGCCCTGCAAACCATTTGGAGAGGATTTTTAACATTGCTTGTTTTCTATAGCCTGGGATCCCCCTGAGGAAGTCACGTGATCGCCCTGCAAACCATTTGGAGAGGATTTTTAACATTGCATGTTTTCTATAGCCTGGTGCTACACGAGCACCCATAAAGTGTGAGTACCCCGATGTCTACCTACAATAGATTTCTAGATTTGAACGATAATGCTCTATCTGGCCTCTTTTGTATTTTAAATTAAGGATACTTTTTTGGAGGATTACACCTGGGAGGAGCCTGGAAATCCCGCTACTTAGAGCCCAGAGGTGGTTCAGCTGCTGTTGTGGACCAAACGTAATTGTGCGGTCACATAATTGGAGGTGAGCGCAGTCACCCGGGGGGGGGGGGTGTGTTAGGGAGCACGGTTAATATTATTCGGATCATCATCATCAGAGTCACTTTATGGGTCGTTATATTATATATATTTTTTTCTCACTGTGGAGTTAAGGATTTTT